>JAGTJP010000085.1:0-119422 GCA_020744175.1 Auriculariales sp. MPI-PUGE-AT-0066
GTGGAATATGTCGACTTGGTGACTGGCCGGGAGTCTGCAGATCGATGGTCGACGGCGGTAGATCGTGCTCAAGTCCCGTAGAGATCTCATCTAGTGTATCCCTAAACGAATTTGCCGCGTCCCAACTCCTCGAGATAATTAAGATGGTATCCATGCACGCCCGTAGCAAGCGCCCGATCAGCGCAACGTGCAACGACGAAAGGTTTGATCTGAATCCAAACATGTTAACGAGGAGGACGAGGCCACTGCTGAATGCGGGCTGTATCCAAGCAGGAAAGGTAAGTTGCTCCGGACACCTCTCAACAAGGATGGAGAGGATCTGCGAACACGACATTGCGGCTTTGGTACACATCGCAAGGGACGTGGATGCATCAAAAACAGCTGTGCCGTTCGCGTCCCCAGGTCGAGTAGGAGCTTTGGAGGTACGGCTAACAACAAAGTCGCGCGGAGCCGCTCCACGAATGAAGGGGTTGAATGTTGTGATCTGGAGGGCGTAAAATGTCGTGCAGAGTGATGCAGACATGATGTACAATTCCAAGTTGGTTTCGTGAGGGTTCCACCGAACTACGAGAGTCATTAGCACTGATAAATTGATCCAGTACAGCGCCTTACGATAGCTTGGTAGGGACTCTTGCCATTCTCGCAACAGGTTTCCCAGCCTGTTCAGAGTCTGAGATTCCCAATCCACGCCGGTAAAGCCCATCAGCAATCGTGATCGATTGAAAGAGTACAAGGTTCGCAATGTTGTTCCAAGAATGAGAGTAAGCCGTACGCGCCAGTTGAAAAATCCATAAGGGGAAGGTACATCCGGAGGGAGTGATACGACTAGCGGGTATCCTTGCGAAGGATTCGTCAAGTCCCAAACGCGATCGTCGACCTCGAGCGGCAGCTCCACATCGAAGGCCTCGTCGGGAATAATCGGAGGCTGACCGCGGATGGCGGCAGCCGTCCGATCAGTTAGTACCATGGCCCAGAACGAGCGTTTCCACAGCTCGTCGATGAGTGTAGGTCCCTCGCTGAGGACCTTGCGGCGATTGGTCCCCGCATGAAAGGCAATTTGCACACTCATGCCAAATACAACCCAAGTTGCCGAAATCTGATGCGGTAGGGTCATAAGGTAGATTGAGGCGAGGAAGAAGAGCTGCTGGTCGAGGAGGAGTGGAGTGGCCGATATCGGAGGTCGTAATAAAGGTTCGACTTGTTCAAAATAATGCCAACCGATGGGAGTGGAGGGATCTTGCCCTTGTTGCTCAGATTTTGGCAGATGTCGTGCGCCAATGGCGCACACAAGCAGGACGACGGCGAGGAAGCGGAAGTCGCACATGACGACCTCGTCAAGGAGCTGTTGCTCAAACAGCAGCCGGTGTAGGACTGGATGATAAATGTTGAACCGGTTGAAGTAGACATGCACAAGCGCTGCTAGCTCGTTAGGAGGTGGCAATTGAGGTATGAACCGTCGGTAAGCGTGATTTTCCGCACGAAACTCGCACGCAGGGACGCTCCAGAAGGCTGAGCGCATGCGCGACCATCGAAACGGCTCTGAAGTTGCGCCAGGCCCGGTGTCGTCGCCCGTGGCGATGTCTTTGAGGACAAGAAAGCGTTCCGCCCAGTCGTCGGCATGCCATATGCCCAAGAGTGTGTGGTCAGGGTCTGGTATCTCCCCTTCGGCGCTCGAACTAGTGGCAAAGTTGGCCGAAGAGCCCATTGCAAGCGAGCCAATTCTCCGCATTAGGTTACCCTCAACAGAGTGACGGCGCAACAGGTGTTCGGCTTTCGCGACGCGCTCCTCCAGAAGTTCTACATAGCGTTTTGACACGGTAGCGGGGCGTTTCACGTCGTTGGTATACATGCAGCGGATCGAGGAAGCAGCGCATCTGGTGCAGATGCGGTCTGCCTGCTCAGGGCCATCACATCGAGACTTGCGCCGTCGGCATGCGTCGCAGGCTCGGGGCGTGCCATGCTTCAAACTGCTCGCTGATGTCAGTTCGGTGGTGGCGTCTGAAGAAGGCATGCTATTTTGAGGTTCTGTTGTCGTATGCTCGCTCCGAATCCTCGTGTTCAAATCTGTCGAGACCGTAAGTAGATAAGAGACGTGCGGATCACGGGATCCCCGCCGAGTGCATCGCACAGTTATGATTGGTAAGCTGAACCTATCTAGGCGTCCACAGAAGATTTAACTCGGTTCTGTTGCGACGTCCGGTTTTGGACACGGCAGAACGGCGATGCCAACTCCGCCTCCTATTGTTCCGCGAATGCATGGTCCTGCATTTTGGACTTGCCCAGTTGAAAATTACAGATATTCCAGCGCGCCTGCCGTCGGGTTCTGTATCGATGCGCTGCGCATCAGTCTCCCGCTGAGCGAGTTCGGCTGCTGGACTGGGTATGGCACGAAACCTACCTCAAGCTGCTCGAGCCGCCTGTTTGGCCCGTCGCACAGCATTTTAAAGACTCTGTCGTGTCATGTCGATCATATTCGCAGCGAGCACACTGGCGAGCTATGCTACGTCTGTGGCGACATGTTCTATTGGGTCAATGATCTTCTCACGCCAGTACCGTGGACCACTTAGCACCCTGAAAAAGGCCACGGGATCTTCCTTGGAGCCGAGGTGTCAAGATGTCGCGGACTGCAGGCGGCTGTCGCGAGACGGGTGGGCAGAATATCCCGTTGCTTCGGTCCGTGGGAATGAAAGGACTGGCCCTCGCATCAATACCTCGAACATCGTTGCGGGCCTGTAGAAGCCGCAGAAAACCCATGAGGCACTTCGGCGTTTCTTTCGTCTCATCAATACGCTGGAAGGCGTTGTCACCAGCGCCGAGCATGATGTTCACCAGTACCCTGACCAGCGCTCAGGCGTGCCCAGCAAGTTCGTCCGATGGACACCCTCTTAAACTCCAAGATCAGAAAGGTACGACTAAAGCATTGGTAGTGAGTGCCCGGAATAACGGAGGCCGCACGGACAGATCCTCCAGCCCGCCAACTGGCAGGTCACGTCATGACGTTGCGCTGCATCTTTCCGGCGCACTTCGACGAGTCTGTCATTTCAAGAATGTTTTGGAGAAGAAGGCGCGGGAGGGTCGTGCAACGCTAGTGGTAGGGAATTGTCTATTTATACAACGTAGATGTCCACGATGGTTCGCTAGTTCAACTCCGGCCTGAAGCACTCCAACGCTCGCTTGCTGCATAATTTCTCACGGGGAGGCAACCAACGATTTTTCTTGACGCAAGCGCTCTCCCGATGCTGTCGCCTGTGGTTTTGGTGTCTTTCATCGTGTATCTTTTCAGCCGCCAAAGTTGAGCGATTGAAAGAAAGTCTCAGTCTCAAAGTGCACATTCTTCTCAGATTAACTTATTGCTTCTATTGGGAGAAAATCTCCGGTCGAGCCGTTGGGCCTCTATCTGAAGCTGAAGACAGGAAGGAATGGAGTGTGTACAAAGGCTATGACATGGGAGAAGCAGCCTCAAAGCGTGCTCTCATCCGTCCAATGCGTTGCGTTGTCCCAGGTCGGTACTCCCTCTGGGAACGAAACCTTGGTCACCGGAGCCTTTACGCCGGCCGAAATGGCAGCTCCCAGTTTTGCATCAAGGTGCGCAAAGAGCGATACTGCTCGAGTGCGAATCTCCTGCGATTGCACGCCTCCAAATGCCCAATGACGTTGCTGAGGAGGCATGAGACGTTAATAACAGAAGTGCACAGCCATTAATGCGTACTTGATAAGGTTCTTCTGGTCTTGTGCACTCAAAGACTGCCAAAATCGACGCGGCAAGTCGAAGTCGATCTCGGTGACGCGTGCCAACGAGCTCACCGCACCACCTGTCCACTGCTGGTGGCTTTCATCGACATACGGACGTTTCTGCAGGCGGATAGGCTCTTGTTTAGAGAGAAAGTTGATGCGGGAACCTTATTTGAAACCGTTGGTTTAGTTTTGGAAAACATGATGCAAACGCGCCATACCTTGATTTCCAAGGACCGCCATAGCACCGTCACGCTGGAAGTTGGCGACAGGTGCGAATGGACAGTTGACGGGAATTTGCTAGTTCATGCAGCGGTTAGCCTCATAACGGCTACATCAAAATTCCGTTAGGCATACCATGTAGTTGGGTCCAAGCCGGTAACGATGGGTGTCGCTGTATGAGAACAGGCGAGCTTGGAGCACTGGATCATTGCTCGGTCCCCATCCATCCACCATGCGCGCAGGAGAGAACGCAGCCTGTTCAATCTCGGCGAAGTAGCTGGAGACGTGAGTTAGCTCGTCAGGGCTATTCAAATATTTGCTCATACTTCTTCGGGTTTTGAGTCAGGTAGAACTTGCCAATCTCCGTCTTGGGGACATCATCAAAGTGCCACTCCCTGGCGACATAGTAGTCAGACTGGTAATCGACTAATTTTGTGAAGATTCAACCGACGCACTTAGTAAGGTCGAGGACGTTGTACTTGAACTTCTCGGCTTGCTGCGGGGTGAGCACCTGTGCGTAAACCGTCCAGCCTGGGTAGTTGCCAGATTCGATGGCTTCGTAGAGCTGTTGCGTTGCATAATCCGGGTTTTCGCCGGCGATGCGCGTCGCATCGGCGCTCGTGAGGTTACGAACACCTTGCATAGTCTCGGCGTAGATCTTGACGTACACCCACGACCCATCTTCCTTGATCCATCTGTACGAGTGACCAGTCCAACCGTGCATGTGAATGAAACCGTCGGGAGTACCAAGGTCGGAGAATAAACGCATAACCTGCGAGAGAAGTCAGCAATGGCCGAAATCCGACATCGGAATTAAATAATAACTCACTTGATACAAGCTCTCGGGATTTGTGCTCCAATACTCCCAAGGCATACTTTGGAATATTAATATGCATCCGTGGTCAGTCACAAATGAATCGACGTACTCTTTTGGCTTTAGGTGGGTCTGCGGGTGACGTTTTTGTGTCTGCGAAGCGATGAGCTAGCTTGACGCAGATCTTAACATGAAACGGACGTGAATGAAAGACGGGAACTTTGCGGGGTCACTGAAAGTTATTGTCAGGGACGTGGCGCGAGCAGTGGCTAATGTCGCGGTCATACCGGATGAAGAAAACCGGCGTGTTGTTCATAACCATATCCAGATTTCCTGGATACCGAATGAGCTAAGACAAGTAGAAGCTTCGTATCAGATACTAACCTTTGCGCGTGCGGAATCTGCCAGCCGAACGTCAGCTCGGAGGAGAGTCATTGATTCCAGGGACCACTTGATGGCGAAGCCACGCGGGTCGCGTGCTTCATCCGCACTCCCGCTCTCACCACCGACGGTGCTGAAACGAACTGTGGACTATGTTAGTACTTAAATAAACCGCCACTGAGCACGTCACGTACTAGTCATAGGCGTGCGAAGTCCGTTCTATCAAATTTTTGTGGGTGAGCCTCGGTTAGATTCACCTGATAAAGCCCTCACCTCGCTCAGCATGTCCCTGTCATTTGTGTCAGTGGCAGTGAAAGCAGGGCAACACTACTGTAACGGCGACATGTACGTACATCATGGTATACTTCTTGGCAAATTCCGCGTTCGTGACCTCAAAGTATCCATGAGCGCCTGACCGTGTAGGAATGAGTTCATGAGGTTTCCACGAGAGTATTCAGGATTGGACCGCACCAGCTCCACGTGCGTGGACGACGCGTTCAGGAATACGTTCGCGGTCGAAGTGTCCAAAGAGCTCCGTCAAATAGGTGTCCTGCAGCAATAGCGGACCTGCAAAAGCTCAGTGCCATTTGCAAAGAGCTAGGGGATGGCTGACCGTCTGAGCCAATGCGCTGGTTCACATAGGGATGGGATTGTGGAGTGCCGCCATCTGTGGTAAAGGTGACATCTTCCGACTTGCTGTCTGCGAGTTTGCGCTGGACGTCTACACCTTCGTTAATGTCGAAAGAAAAGGCATCACCGTGGGAGTTGGCGGAAACGACAGTAGCCGCGAGCGACGCGAAAGCTAGGAGCGTGAGGAAAGCCATTGCCGAGGAGGTGAATCGACACGGACCCACCAATGACACCAGCCGGAATATATAAGCTCGCGTTACTTCGACGGCGTGTATTTGCTGCTTCGCGTTCGAAGCCCGATCTATAAAATGATGGGCTGACTACCCTGATTGTAAGCGGGTGGATTTACAGCGTGGTTTCTACGAGATCAAAGAAGCGGCGAATGTTATAATCATGGAGCTGCAAATAGAAGAAACTTGCAATGTCACAGAAGCCGTTTGCCCAAACCGCTTAACATCCATCGGTGCCGTATTCATCGACCTCTACTGCGCCTGTAGAGCGCAACCCTGGCTGATACAATACAAAGTGCTCTTAATTTTTTTGCGCTTCCTGGATCTGGTGTGAATCGTGTGCTGTGTTTATCTGCAGATAGCGGACGAAGCCCGTGTCGCCACGGTTTGTCAGGCATCTATAGAAGGCAGTGCGCTCACTGCACAAGAGATTCACACCACACCGATGGCCGCATCGAAGTCATAGGATTTCTGCTCAACGCTGCTCCATTCCCACCACCGCATGAGAAAGATTTGGAGGAAATAAAGCGGCTGACCAAATCAACTCCCTAACTCCCGCGGATTGTATAAGCATCCATGTGAGGATTTGCTGACACCTCATTGGCTCGGATGCTGCTTCTGGCGCAATGTCAACATCCTAGCGCTGGTTCTAGCCGCTGCCAGAGTCTATCTCGACATGGCCGCTAAGCTCGGGATAAACTTGTTCTAGCGGCTGTCTGCATTACGCGGGTTCATTTGGAGATTATGAACAGGAGCTTGCTGGTGCGAGGACGTCAAGACAAGCCAACGCTCGCAAGCGCCTAAACAGCGGAAGAGAAATGAACGGTACTAAACGGAGCTTGCGACAGCGTGCGAGCATGTGAGCGTTGTGTGATCTTGCGGGCTTCGCCAACTTCGACCCTCGTGCTGCATGAACCGAGATTTATAATGCATGAAATACAAACACTGACTGCTGCCAGCAGACATGAGGGTTCCATATGCCAATAAGGTTGTTAAATATGTTGGCGTTTCCTGTACGGGAGCTATTGCTACAACAACGCGACGTTGGAGACTTGAACAGATGCTGAGGGAAGGGGGTTTAAAATCAATCCGAAAGGACGACCTTGCCTGGCTGTGACGCGCTCGCACGGAAGCTCATTCATGACAATCGACGGGGTTTGCGCTACCCATCCTGACAAGATCGCCGGGGGGTACATACTAGTATCAACCTTTTGTGAGGAAGAAGTGCACCGTAGAGATAAGCACATGGCAAAAATGATTTCATAGGAGAACAGGAGCCGGTGTAAAGTATCTACGTCATTCTACGACGTGCTCGATAATCAACTGATCTCGGTGTCCCAGACAACGATAGATAACTGTATCAATCAACCGAGATCACCGAACAGTAGTATGCTCCAGCAGACGAATTGGAAATGGGAGTGACCGTGAGATAGAGCCACTCATCTTCGATGATACAAGTATGGTGTAGCGCATGGTACAAGCACGTTTGAGATGGTCAGTTATTTCGTTAAGAAAGCTTGCGCACATCGATGAAGTTGGTTAGCTATCTAAGCCCGGTTCTGATCCAATTCACGGACTAAAGAAAGTGCCTAATGTGAGCGATGGGTATTGAAGTGTACTTGAGAGAGACGACGACGGCTTAGAGTGCTTATACAGTGGCGGTCGCGGATGTTCAGGAGAAAAGGGTCAGTCACTCTCCGTTCGGCAAACCGCGAGAGGTAGCGAATCTCTGGTCCTTGACAATTTCCACATGACAAGTTGAAATCGTCAAAAGCAGTTTGACATGACCTGCGAGAGCCTCCAATGTTGTGGGAGCGGTACGCTAGGCATCTAAGATATTATGAATGATCGCTGAGGCTACGGTTCTTACAAGACTTGTGTCCGGCATGGGACCGCCTACTGCCCGGATCGGCAGGCTCAAGCCCGAACGGTCACGGTGCATGATGAGATATACGCAACTCATGCGCAAGACGCCTTGAGAAGTCTCCGAAGTGGAGTTAGCTTCAAGTGCGACTATGGAGCGATCTGTGTCTACGAAATAGGTCTACCAGTTTCTTCGGTGCACATCCAAAATATCCCCACGCTCTTGAAGGTTCGCCACCGAGTCCGTCCTGGCCGTTCAGTTTGAAGCCTGAACCGAGTTTAATAGGTCTGCGCAACTTCCTGTATTCTCTGGTATTACCACGCCACAAGGAAGCAGCCTGGTGGCGTGCATGGTCGACAAGTAAAATGCCGAGCCAAGTTCAATCGTCGAGGGTCACCGTATCCGAAATGAAATCGACTCAACGAGACAGTATACCCGAAATAGCAGCAGTCTGGCGCAGAGTACACATGAACCTTCACAGATATATGCCGGGACAAGGGACAACAGTTCTTATTTTCTATGCAACGACAGAAGCTTCTTGCACAAGGAAATAATGGGGGGACGAGCAAATTGTCCTCAGACACACTGACTTGGCCGTCAGTCTTTGTTGCCGCTCTGGCAGCTGCTGGGAACGAGTTAGTTCAGCCGCAGACGACCTTGTGACCAAGCATACCGAGGGTTAGGAGCTGCCTTGACCCGAGCACGGCAATTGTCGCACAAGCTAGGACTACGGCCCACGACACGCTGGTCACGATCAGGCTGCAACTTGCGGTCGCACTCGCAGCTGAGCGGGCTACACCAAGGAGGGTGTGCGGCACTATAAGTGCAACTCTCGCTTCCGCAATCCTGCTTGTCGTAGATTCTTATGGTCACATAGTGGCCGCAGTGCTCATGTCTGATGTTATCACTGGGTGGTGTGGCCAACAGCGGTCAGCGGTGACAAGTCTTCAAGGCGGGTGGAGAAACAGACCTTTTGCACGAGCACATCGCGAGGTTTGTAGGAGGTGTGTGGAGAATGGTTTGGGTGCAAATGATAAACTCTCGTCTGGATGCTCGGGCTTTTATACGTACTCGTAACAGCCAAGCGAGGGCAAGGAATGGGGTGGAACTTAGCGAGGGGCCTGCATGGTATCCCCCACGTGGACGTAGTAGGGTGACACTACCAAAAAAGGAAGTTGACGGGACCGAAGAAGACATCGGTTGTAATTCCAATGGGTACAGGGTTGATCAAATGATGGCGACAAAATGAAGCAACGGTAAAATGGGAAAAAGAAGATGCCATTCACCATCACAACAGGAGCCTCGAGGCAGAACCAGTCGGCCATGTGACTTCGCCTTGTTATCCAAAAATCCGCGGAAGTATGCACCCCAGCGATTCCACAGAAAATCGAGAATGGGAAACTGAGGCCAGAGTGAGGCCAGAAGCGCGTTACGAAGCCTGAAGTCCAGGTTGTTCTCGGCCTGTATGAGTTGGGTATAACGTGTCCTGGCTGTGAGAGATATTTAGACCGCTTTGAAGCACTTCTTGCTGGCATAGTATCGCGCGAAGCCCCACACCATGTCAAACGGTGAAACCTGAGCTCAGTGGCAAGGCTTGTCCTCACAATCAGTCTCATCAACGGAGCGCAAGTAAGAGTTGAGCGGATATCTGGGTCATAGAAAAAAGCAAAGCAGTCGTTCAGTATTCATTTCAAGATCCTCACAAATTCGCTCGGCTGCGACTAACAAAAGTAACTGTGGAAATACAGCAACGGTAGACAAAGAAGATATCAGGCCACAGGTACTAGATGATTCGCATTAGAACCAAGGTTCAGACCATGTTGCGCTCACGAAGACGCCTGCGCAGATGCAAGGATCAACCTTCTAACCCTAATACCCGTCGGGTCCATTGGCAGCCTCAATGCAACTGGCACAGTTGTCGCACACCTCCGAGGATCTTCCCACAACGCTCCGCACTTCGTGGAGGACGCTATGCGGTACATTGTCGTTGGTGATAGGGGGCACGTACGCCTGGCTATAAGCGCAGCTCTGGGACAGGCAGTCGCTGTTGTAGATTAATGTTGCTACTTCATGAAAGCAGCGATGGACAATAATCTCGCTGGAGCTTAATGTTAGTAAAAACAAGCAGAGATACTGGGTGTGACGGACCTCCTGCGGAAGCACATTATGCCTGATAGTAAGGTTCGTGAGCACCGTGAACGGAAGGGATTATGTTGGTAGGAGAAAGCTGAGGTCGCGACATGGCCGTATTTATACTTCTTATAGATATCAACCAACTCGGACCAAGAGTCAGAATGGGAAGAATGGGTAGGTGACAGACCAAATGCGGAAATATGAGGCTTCAGGCCTCGTGGTCGAAGCGTGTGAAAGATTGTCGGCGGAACAACCCACGAGGATGTCCCAATCTGGCAGGCAAGAAAGAACACTGTGCGTTGATCTGCGCCCCAATGGCGGAAATAAGAGCAAAAATCCTTTGAATTGCTCCCGTGTTACACGACCGCCGGCCATCACCAGCAACGCGCGTGAAGCGGAGTCGTTTCGCGTTTTTGCCTCCTGCCTCATTGTGCCTTTTTGCCGCCGCCACCCTCTGCCGCCGTCGCGCGCCATGATCAATATCCGCTCTGTAGAATTTCTGAACAACCCTGCGCGCTTCACGGACACGTACAAGTTCAAGCTCACATTTGAATGTGTCGCGCCATTGAAAGACGGTCCGCATTGCTCATTTTTGTACTCAAGTGACAATTCTAATTCGTATTAGACTTGGAATGGAAGCTCATCTTCGTCGCATCGCCCGAAAATGTTAAGCTGGACCAAGAGCTGGACGATTGCCTTGTTGGCCCAATCCCAGTGGGCATCAACTCGTTTGAGTTCGAGGCTTCCGCACCGGACCGGGCCCAGATCCCCGCTGCGGATGTGTTGGGCGTGAGCGCACTCATCTTGACCGGCTCGTACAACGAACAGGAGTTCGTACGCATCGGTTACTACCAGAACACCGAGTACGACACAGCGGAGCTTCAGGAGACCCCACCAGCATCCATCCAATTTGACAGGCTCACGCGCAATTTGAACGATAAACCGCGCGTGACGCGGTTTCATATTAAATGGTGCGTGGTTGTCCATGTGGCTGCGTGTTCGCGATTCACACCTCTGCCAGGGATAATCCTCCTCCGGCTGGACCGGCTGCTCCAGCAACCACTGCAGTTCCTGCAGCCCCACAAGGTCCTGCGGCCAACGTGGCGGCTACTGCATCCTCCGTTCCATCTGCGGACGCCCTGTAGAGGACCTGACGTATCTCCCCATCCGCTCGACTGCCTCTAGCAATAGTTTCAAGATCATCTTGTATGTTAGCAATTGTACGCACTAGTCAACTCATCTACCTGCCTACCTGGACGTTGTTGTCGACAATACAGAGTTGTGGACATCACATCTTGAAAGCATCTCGTCGACTTTTTCGTCCCCTCTTTCACGCCGGCAATTTCGTCAAGCATCTCAGATACGAGCCTCGACTCTCAAACCCATCTTGTAGCATCCGAGTCAGGCTTATCATCGTCGTCGTCTTGCTTTTGTTGCATGAACCTAGAGGTTCAACCGGGGCAACACACTCACATCGTCGTTGCTGGTGGCTTCCCGAACTTAATACTCAACGCACTCGCATTTCTCGTACGTGTCGACTCGCGCAAAGATGTTTAAAGGCAGCAGGCTCGGAGGATCATCCGGTCAGTTGAGTTTGCCCATTCGCTCGTTCAAGGCCTGCTGCCGTGGGTGACGTTTACGTGTGTGCTTGCAATCTCGGCATTACACAACAGGTGCGCGTATTTCCTTCGACGGGAGTTGAAGGATAGTATTAAACCTGGGTTTTACACTGAGACAGGCTAGAATGTCAAATGAATACTCGACACGGAAGCGTTGAAACCTCCCACACTGCGACAATGTTGCTCATAACCACGCATTACTCAACTCATCCCTGAGCGAGGACGCAAGCGGCACCCCATTTCTGCACCCGTCACTAAGCTTCTTTTCCTTGGCTGTGTTCACTGACTGGCCCAACTGTTCATTTTCATTGGCAGGGTGAGAATAAAAGCAGATTGACCCCTCAGGAGCCCGGCATAACATCCAACAAACCTCTCACCCAAAATGTGCTCGCAAAAGAGGTTCGCGCCTCTCCTCCGCCTGTACATTCACTGTCTCTGATAGCACCCTTAGCATCGGCACCAAGTTCGAGCGCTGTGGGCACTACCAGCCGACGGAGTTCTACGATAAGCGAGACTGTGGGTTCGAGTTCTGCGTCCTGAGCCGTGCGCACAACCCGCGCTGCGTACAACCCTACTGCCAATGCGACCACGACTGGGACCCGGATCACGAGCAGCGCATCGTCGATCGCGATCCCGGCCCGTGCCATGGATGCTTCGCGTACTTTACAGCTGCGACACGCAACCGGTGAGTGACATTTCGACTCAGGATGAGCGTGTGCCTATCTGATGGCTGCAGACATTGTCACGACCAAGAGGAGATGCAACATCGATTAGTGTACCAGGGGGGCTGTTGACCATCTGCCGCCGTGCTCGGATCCACTCGTGGACAGTCTCCCCATTTCCGCTTCCAAATTCTCCCAGCTGTGTCTCTACCGAAAGATGCCTTCGCGGGCTACCAGCTGGTGATTTCGAGGCGTTCGCAAGCTCGGAATCAGGTTTCTGCTCGCCACGTTGATTATAGTTTACAAGACACGCGAGGTGCTTCATCTTCCACAAGGTGCAAGTCTTGGCACTAAAGGTCAATTGTTGAAATGTTCATGCAAAACTGCCAATCAACACATTATCGAACCGCATACCTATTTGCTGAAATAGTCACGCCTATGGTTGGATTGATGCTCTCGATATCCTTCCATTAGTGACATACTTGTTCCAGATGCGTTGTCGCCGTTTTTCTCGGTGGGTTAATTTGTTCGGCACTTATGCCAGACTACATGATTTTCCCGGAAAAAAGCACCTTGATTTTGGCAAAAGAACGAAAGTGACGCTACAGGAGATGATTCTGCCCTTTTAGGCGTGGCCGACGCGTGTCCTGCGCAACCGGCGCATCTCCGCGGAAAAAACGGGGACCGAATGTTCTTCAGAAGTTCATATGACTTCCCTTTTGCGCAAAAATGTTCGGAATCGTTCATGCCTTCTTTCACAAACCCTTCACGCCGGCATCAATTTTTGATGAACCATTGGCCCGAAATGGTAATACCAGAATATACCCATGCGTCCAGAAGCTGAACCCCCCACGTGTATGCTGCTTCTTTTTCCGACTCGCCTCACCAAGTTCCCGCTTTGGTCGTTCCGTATGGGTATAAAACGCAGCCAGTTCACGGCGAGAGTCAGAACTTCAACCCACCAACCTCAAACCCCACAGCCATCCTCACTCGACCCCCACCCCCTCACTCAGATGTGCTCTCGCAAAAGGTTTGTGCCCTCGTATACAACTCACCGTACACCAACTCACACTACGCTCGACAGCCAAGGCACCCACTATGACCGCTGCGGCCACTACGAGCCCACAGCCTTCTACGATTACCGCGACTGCAAGTGGGAGTTCTGCCAGCGGAGCAGCGCACACAACCCGCTCTGCCAGCCACCGAACTGCCAGTGCGACTATGACTGGGACCCGGACCACGGCCAGACCATCACCGAACGCAATCCTGGCGCGTGTGAGGGTTGTGCCGCTTACTTCGCGAGCAACCAGTAAGTGTGGCCTCCAATTTTGAGTTGGATTTTGCGCTGAAACAGAATACAAGACGCCGCAAGGCCTAGACGAGACGCATGCTGCGATGAGTCAAAGCGCGGACGCGCCATGTCGATTCCAATTCCGGTGTCTCGTTTCCTTGGTCGACTTCTACCTCTTACATCTTGTAGCTCTTCAGTTCCAGCCATCAGTCCAAATTTGTTACCTTGTGCCATGAAAATAACCATCGTCCCTGTGCTTATACGCTACTGGATTCCCCACCTGAACGTGTGATGGTTCATGAATGACATCGACCATGTGACTAGTGTTTAGGATATCTCACCTACCGAATTAGGAGTTATCTGAGTGCGTGAGGTTACTTGAGTAATACATGAAATAACCCGGTATCTTGATAATCACGCGGCTGCAGCGGATCAGTATTGTTTGAATGTGCGGTGTAAACATCCACGCCGTGGATGCGGACGAACTTGAAGGCGCGGTATCTTGAGCAACGGCTTTAGCACATGTATGATATTCTTAGATTGCCATAAGAGTTTCGATGCTTTATGATGCGAATATGATTATTCGCGGAGCGATAATATAGGCTGTGCCTCCGAAAATATGTCGATGCGGCGCACGGCGTCCAAAGCATGCATCCGTTCCTCCTCCTCCACTGTCGTAGCTTCTCGGCTATCAACCCAAATATGTAGTCTAGCCGCATCATCTGGTTTGTTGCTCACGATTCTGCGCATCATTGGCTCTATAGTACTGCGCCACTCGACGAGGTTCGCGTGCGAAACGTAGACGGCAACGCATTCAAGAGAACGTAGGCCCGTGTCGCTTTGTCTGTCACCTCGAAACCCCAGACGCAGAGCACCATCAAGTGCCGATTGTAGCGCCGAAGGGAGCTTTGACTCGCTCAGCATCGCATCCGGCGTACCACAGTCGAGCCTACGGAATTCGAGCAGATCGAAGTCACGTAGGTCGATCCCAAAGTGAGTGAGGTGCGGCAAAGTCCATGCCAAATCTTCAATGTGTTTGCGCACACCGAGGTCATCGCTGGGGAGCCAGTCGCCGTAGAAAAAACAGTTTCGCGGTAGATGCGTTGTGAAATGTGTTGCAGCCTGAAAATGGCGTGGGACCTTCACGTCGCCTAGAGCCGCTCGGAAATACAATCGAGTAATTGGGGGGCGAAGTAGGGGGGTGACTGTGATTGGGCGCGCATCGAACTCTTGCAGCCAGGGGAACTCGTACAACGAGACGTCCAGTCTGAATGACGGCGGAGCATATAGACGGCGGACGTCGTTCAAGATGCGCGAGCGACTGCGAATAAGAAGCATCACCGTGCGATAGTTTCGGTCATTGATAAATATTGTGTAGTAGAGGTCTGCTCTGACAAGGTTGTATACGGCGTGCGAAGTGCTGGCTATCGACACCGCAGTGGAGCGATCTTGGCCCATATACTGTCGCACAGAATTGATCAGGATGGCACATATGAGCTCTGTGGGCAAATCAGGCATTTTTTCAAGCGCGAAAGGGATGAGTTGAGGAGAGGCGCAGACCAACGGTGCTGCACGGCTAATCGCGTTGCACTACTTCAGATCCATCGGCTGATGTAACACCATTCGCACATACGCCCTCAGCGGGTGCCTCATCGTTCGCTCTTTCTTACATTAGCTAACGCGGTGGCTAACGATATATTTTCCGTGCTTGCGAAAAGACGTCAATGCCGCCAACCGTCCATTCCCCATCTGCCCCTGCTGCAGGTTGCAACTCGCGCCAATACAACTGACCGCTGCAACACAGCTTCCTAACCAACGTCGCGACCATGTGCTCGTCCATCCGGACATACAGCTGTGCGTCGTCGGGGCTTTGTAACGAGCTCGCGCTAACCGCGGGACAGACGGCGACGTGCGCTGCGCAGGCGCATGCTCAAACCTGAGGCGCAGCGCAGCAGCGAGATAAAAGCGTAGTGCCATCACAACGGTGTCATGAGAGCGTGATGGAACCGGATCTGAGTCTGACAAGGAAGAGCGAGGGGGCAGAGGTAGCTTGTAGCTGTTTCAAGAAATTACCACGCTCAACGGGCGATAGGTGGAACCACGAGAGAGATGCACCGAGAATAAGAGTTAGATAGTTGCGTGAGTCGGTGTACAGATGGATGCCCAAACAAACAAATTGGGCAGAACGACGAGGATGGATTGTGTGAGTGTGTGAGCAAAGGGCATCAGTGGCAGCATGCAGGGTGGGTGGATAGGCAAGTCTAGGCCGCGAGCTAGCGTCGCGGATATACATAGAGTGCATGTGGTTGTGTGTGTGTGTAATGTGTGCGTAGGATGGGACCGGGCCGGAATGAGCGTGCCAGGGTCGAGAGCAAGAGCGGGAGCGAAGAGCGATGCGTGTAGTGGGGGACGGGGGATCCATGAAAGTCGAGGTTCAAGGTGTGGGACCAGGCCAGACCGTGACTGTAGCGTAGAGATCCGGAAAATACTTACAGAGCGCGCGAAAATGATGATAGCGGGGCAGGGCAGGGCAGCATGTATCATGGATACCACAGCGGATACTGGAGGCACAGAGACGATATGGTTGTGGTTGTGATGGTGGTGGGAAACTGACGTGCATGTGAAGGGATGTAAATGCGCGTGTTGTGTTATGACGGGTCCACATCGTCGAGCAGCTCGCTGACCTCGGAATCGTCGAGGGCATCCGTCGCGTCAGTATCCGCGGTCTCGAACGGCGCGTCTGCGTCCGGGTCCTCATCGTCCTCCGCGTCCTCGCCCTCGGCCGCGGCGGCGACGCCAAACTCGCCCGGGCCAGCCGATATCGATACTCTCTTGCCCTCCCACGCGCGCAGCTCGTTTGCATTCAACACGCGCACCTTCTCCGCACTCGCGCTGATCGCCGTCTTGCACTGCTCAATGAGGCCCAGCAGTTTCGCGCTGACACGGTCGAACACCGGGTCATCCTGGTCCTGGTCCTGTTCGGGCTCGGGTTCATCTGCGTCGTCCTCTTCTTCCACGGCTGCGTCGCCGTCCTGCGATTTGAGCTGCTTAAACATGGGCGGCGGCAGGGCGAGTCGCGTCTCGCGTAGCCGGCGACGTAGCTCCCAGATCTCCTTCTGCTGCTTTGTCTTGTGTGCCTCGAGCGATGCGTTAATGCTGAGTAAGGACGTGTTGGTGATCTCGAGGTCGGCAATCTAAGCGCGGATGGTCAGCATCGGCAGGAGTTGAAAAATTCGAGAGGACAAGGCATATGAATGGCGGGGCCAGCCAGTGTGATGATATACAGCGAAATTATCGTTCCGCTAGGCCACACACGCGCACAGGGACTTGATGCAGGCGGACAATGAGGGTGGCGCAGACGACAGGGTGTGATAACTCGAGAATGTGCAGACGAAGTACCCCCGGAAAAAGGTCAAGCACACCATCGTAGCGACACACAACCATTCAACGTGATCGCTTAGCGAAGATGAACCCGGTTGTGAAAGAGAGCAAGGCTAGCGAACAACAGAAGACAAGCGCGGAGTGAATCGCGCCTAGGCTGAAAGCGCTGCGAGGAGCCTGCACTAGGCGCTTTGGTGGGGCGCGACAGGGGACAAAGCCACTCAAGGAGCCAGACAAAATAGCGAAGAGGGAGATAGTAAATCTGCCAATAGAAGGCCGATGCAAAAAGCGAGGAAATACAATAAAGAAAAATGTGACTGACCTTTCTATTGATCTTGGCTTCTATCTCGGAGTCGATGCTGCTGCTACTTGCATCGCTGGGAGTGGGCGAGTTACTTCTACTTGACCCTAGGCTGACTGAGTTAGAGGGTGGCGGGGGCTCGAGCATGGCGTTGGAGGGTGTGATCTTGGCGCGCAGCTTTACAGGGCCGGTGTGAGACCTGTCTGCAGGCGTGACAGGAGCGTGATATGCCGTTCTAGGTGAGGACGGGGTGGTGAATGCCTGCATGGGGCTTGCAGGACTGCTGAGCGAACTTGTACTGGCGCTCTGACCGCTGAGGGTAGAGCCTGGCGGTGAATGTGGTTGGTTTGCGAACACGCTTAGCACGGTAGGCTGGCGCGGGGACACGATGCGGCCCAAAGTTTTGACTGGCGATGGCGGGCGACGACCCGGGCTCTGGCCACGTGGCTGGCTGGTGATCGAGTACATGCTGCCTGTACGGTCGCGGTTCAATGTCGACGGCGGCGACCTGGACTGCGCGTGCACCACCGAACTCGGCCGCGACGATGCCGACCCGACGGTCGACCGCGCCACCGTCACACTGCTCATCGACGTGCTCGTGCTCGTCCTCCGTATGCGCGCCTCGCCATTTGTCACCGCGTTCGGCAGCAGCGACGGTTTCAGCGGCGGGTTCTGTGCACCTCGCGACACTTTCGCGGTGATCTTGATTGGCCCTGGCGAATTCGCGCTCACGGGTGTGCTCGGCGATGACGATGCGTACCCGATGGTCGAGCCCGGCGAGCGCACCGTAAGTCGCGGGCCAAGTGTCGACGATGACCCCGACCCGGGCAATGTCGCAGACGGAAGAGGTTTCGCTTTCGCGCTCCCAGATACTTTCGCCTTAATTACGATTGGGGATGCCATCTCAATCCCCGGGCTGCGGTCAGCGGCGGCAGGTAAAGTGTCAAAGTCAGGAGGCAAGAGATTCCCTTTTCGCGAATTGCCGCTCAACCCCTTGGTCTCCGCCCACTCCGACATCATCCCCAACACATCTTCCTAAACTAGAAACAATGTCTTTTCTGCCTACCGAGCTCGTATGGGCTATTCTGTCAATTATGTGCGCCAGTACGTTGGTCACGACCGCTCTGCTGCGGTCGCGATGGCCAGCACTTCCCCAAGTCATATACGACATTGTCAAAGCAGACCTATACTATAAATTCTTCGTAACATCCCAAAACGCCGAAAATGAAATGTCTATCATCCGCTCGTGTTCCCGCATCTTACTCCACGTTCGCCATCTGCATGTGGCACCGACAGTCACGCTCGCCAACCTGCTGTCTGCCTTTCCCTCGCTCCAAGAGATCGACACGCCGAGCTGTAGGTTTCATGCGTACCCGGCCTTAGCATTGACAACCAATTTATCATTTCGCGAGGCTTTCAACGACTTCCTGTTTCCTTAGAGGGCGAAATATGTGCCAACATCACACATACCTCACTGCACACCTTCCTGGCGGTAACTATTGGTTTTGGAACTTACTACAAGAAGTAACATAGGTGGAAGATGCACTCGCCCGGCTCCTCGACGTTACACCCGGGTTAACGCACTTTGCGCTGGATCTGCGTAATCCAGATTCCATGTCTAAATGTGGCATGGACATTGATGACCAGCCAATCAGCCCGAACGGCTTGGTTGCTATACAGGTTGCTATACTTTGCTTCCATCTCCAATGTGCGCTTCGTCTCGAGTTTCCGAGTCGGCACGCACAGCGCACGCTTATAGCTGTCGCCAGTGTACGTCCCACACTCACGACTTGCTTACTGTACGTCCGATATCCTACCCATGATGCGCGAGCTGGTTGCCTGTAGTCCAGGTGATGCACCGCGACTTTGTGTCTGGCTGCACCAGCGCGCGGTCACGATAGCGGAAGAGTCGCGGCGGATACATGTGATGGACGCCGTGCGCGGTATCGACATCTTTTCGGAGGAAAGGCCTGTATCAATGTTGCGCGAATGGCAGGAATGATGTAGAAGCGGCACGGATGTTTAAGTCAAGCCAGTGGCTTAGCTCTGACCGGGTATTCGCCTGAAGAAGACTCCAGCGTCCGGCGGGACCTTAGACATACACAGACCAAGCATACACACAAGTCCGCATCTAACCCAGTAGGTGACGTCGTGTGTATCAGTATGGCTTGACGAACTCACGTATCATACGAACTGCAAACCCGAACTAATCGTGTCAGATGTACATTACGAACTTTAAGCCACAGATCTATAACTATTCAGCTTGAAGGTTTATCTCATGATTGTGAAGCAGCGCTTCAAGTTGCTGAAAGAAAAAAGTTGACGATGATACTAGCTGATCGCATGTCAATCGATCTGTATTGGCGGGGTTAGCCGCTAGACCACCTAGCCTCCGCCCACTCTAGTATGCACCATGCTGCTCTTACTTGTTCGGCTCGTTCACGAAGCGTCGGCGAGTGTTATTGTAAGCCCGTGTAACAGCGGGACCAGGTCTTCAGCGCTCAAGCGCTGGCGCTGATGGTCCAAGCCTCATTGGCCGCTGTACAATGCCTCAGGCCTCAGTGCCTAAGACAACACCTATTTACATCGATCAAAGTATAGTGACATGACCGTGGCACTGACAGGCTGAGGGTTGTTGCAAGGCTTCTTGCGGGATTTTTGGTGTGGCATCATCATCATGCGCACTCATTAGCCGCGAGCTGCTAGCCAGCTCGTTGACTTCCACCCACTACGAAGTTCTCGCCCACCGCACACCAGCAGACAGTTGAGTTATGTCGTGTCTGCCTACCGAGCTTGTTCGCGACATACTGCTCTGCACTGTGCGCCAGTTCGTCGGTCAAGATCGCCATGTCGCGGTTGGAATCGCGCGTATATCCCAAGCCATATACGACCTTGTCAAAGCAGACTGTATCATTCCTTTTTCCTGAATAGTCGGAATTACCGCACGGCTATGTCTCTCGTCCTGTCTCGCTCGCGCGTCCTGGTCCACGTACGCCGGCTACATGCAACCAGGTCGAACCACCTTAGCGTCGTGCTACTTGCCATGCCTTCGCTTCAACAGCTCGACGCGCCATTCATCGCAGTATCTTTGCACCGAAAATTGCCTTCGGTCACCAGGCTGAAGTTTCGCGAGCCATTCGAAGACGCGCAGTTCCCTCCAGCATACTCCAACATCACACACCTCACAATCCACCTTCCTAGCAGCTGCTACGCTTTTTCGCAGACGGTTATTGAGCTGTCACGAGTGCGAAAGGCGTTTGCGCAGCTGATAGACACCGCACCACGGCTCACGCATTTTGCGATCGACCTGCGCAATCTGGACTCGGTATCCAGAGGCTTCATGGACCTGGAGGAGAGGTGGCGCACGTCGGGTACTAACGGCCTGGTAGCCGTTCTGAAGCTGTACCTTGAGACCGCGCTTCGCCTCGAGTTTAAACGCGCTGAACGCGCGCTGCTGGACTGTATCGCTGTCTACATCCCACAGTCACGCGTTCGACAATGGTTGTCCGTCATTTTACCAATGATGCACGAGCTGGCCGCCAGTGATACAGGCGACAGTGGGCGGCTGTATGCGTGGGTGGACGAGCGCGTGGTCGCGACGGCGGCCGAGGAGCAAAGGATGCATATGATGGACGCCGTACGGGGCATCGATGTCTTTTCAGAGGCACAACCGATAGTATCGTTCGACGGAGAATCAAATACGCATGGAGATTGCATGTAATACAGTGAATCACATTAAAGGTCTCGTTGGTTCAGTTTTACCAGCGTTGAGTTCGGTGTCGTCACCAAGTCGAACATTTCTGACCAGCATACCATATAAAGCAAAACGAACTGCTTTCAGCATTCGGTGCGAACATCTCGATAATTTCCGCAGGAGACTAGAGGTCCAATCCTTCGCGACGCCCAAACGAGCTTTGCATAGATGCTTCATATTGCATAGCTCCAGCAAGTCTAATAGTTTGCAATATGAGGTTTTCAACTGTAATCTGAGTCTCTAGCATTGTAATTTTCCACCCAAAGAAAACTATCCACTTAGCTTTCAGATGTCAAGTTACCGTCATCAAGAGGAGAATGTCGTTCATAGGCTATAGCAACAAGAAAGAGTACGATTTCGGACGCACCGCCGCCTCCATCGACGGCATGAATATCTACATCGCACTTTCAAACAATACTGATCCGCTCGAGCCGCGTGGATATCTAGACACCAGGTTCTTTCATGCATAACGCATGCACCGTCACGTTATCAGTCAACCCCCGGTTCAGTAAGCGAGCTTTCCTAATCACTAGTCACATGGTCGATGTCATTCGTGAACCATCACACGTTCAGGTTGGGAATCCAGTAGCGTATAAGCACAGGGACGATGGTTATTTCATGGCACAAGGTAACAAATTTGGACTGATGGCTGGAACTGAAGAGCTACAAGATGTAAGAGGTAGAAGTCGACCAAGGAAACGAGACACCGGAATTGGAATCGACATGGCGCGTCCGCGCTTTGACTCATCGCAGCATGCGTCTCGTTCTAGGCCTTGCGGCGTCTTTATTCTGTTTCAGCGCAAAATCAACTCAAAATTGGAGGCCACACTTACTGGTTGCTCGCGAAGTAAGCGGCACAACCCTCACACGCGCCAGGATTGCGTTCGGTGATGGTCTGGCCGTGGTCCGGGTCCCAGTCATAGTCGCACTGGCAGTTCGGTGGCTGGCAGAGCGGGTTGTGTGCGCTGCTCCGCTGGCAGAACTCCCACTTGCAGTCGCGGTAATCGTAGAAGGCTGTGGGCTCGTAGTGGCCGCAGCGGTCATAGTGGGTGCCTTGGCTGTCGAGCGTAGTGTGAGTTGGCGCACGGTGAGCTGTATACGAGAAGACAAACCTTTTGCGAGAGCACATCTGAGTGAGGGGTGGGGGTCGAGTGAGGATGGCTGTGGGTTTGAGGTTGGTGGGTTGAAGTTCTGACTCTCGCCGTGAACTGGCTGCGTTTTATACCCATAAGAAACGACCAAAGCGGGAACTTGGTGAGGCGAGTCGGAAAAAGAAGCAGCATACACGTGGGGGTTCAGCTTCTGGACGCATGGGTATATTCTGGCATTCCCATTTCGGGCCAATGGTTCATCAAAATTGATGCTGGCATGAAGGTGAAAGAAGACATGAACGATTCCGAACATTGTTGCGCGGAAGGGAAAACATTTGAACTTCTGAATTGCATTCGATCCCTGCTATTACCGCGGACTGTGCGCCGGTTGCGCAGGCACTCATGCCAGCGCATCGGCCACGCCTGGAAGGGCAGAGTCATGTAGTCTGGTATAAGGTTGCTTCATGCAGGATGTCTCTTTGAGCTCAGCTCTTCTTCATTCCTGGCTAGTTTATCTCAGCATAGAAATAGCTGTGATGAAGTGCCGGGAGCAAACGGCACGAGTTGAACTCCGCCGCCGACATTACTTTAATTGAGTCAAGTCGACCAGTGACATTACCAGTCACAAAACAATGGGCTGGTTGTACGACTTTCGGTACCAGGGTCGGCAGGACTAAGGAAGCAACAAGAATACCTGAGTTAGGGTCACCTCGGTCGTCCAAGCTATAGAATCGAGGAGATAAGTTTCAGACTCGTGTTTCGTTCAGGTTCTTGAAGTCTGCTATAGTGAGCCGGAGAAACTTGGCTATGCTTGCTGCTTCAACAAGCATGGTGAACCGGTGATTCGTTCCAACATGTCATTGGAAACACGAAGGTTATACTCGTGCAAGGACGTTTCAATTTCGGGCAGTATGCAAGATCCAGTTGCGAGAGTGCTTCTGATGGCGTCTCCGATCCGCGACTCGCCCGTTCTGGCTTCAGCATCACTTGCAACCTCTGAACTTCAGTATAATGATGATATATCAACGGGTAGCCGTTCAGTCCCAGCCCTCAACTGAGCTTCCGGTACTGGACTTGGGGAGTAGTCTCTGCTGACCACTTGAGAGAGCTGACATTACGAATCTTCTGGTCGTTTCGCTCTGGACGTACATACTAGTCGAGTGGCTCGAACATCTCGCATACGCTCATTAACCCTGTCAATGCAGCCCAGAACCATTGAACTACTAGGGACCTTAAACTTGTACCGTACGGAACACAGTCAGTGAGCTTTGCAGCATCCGCCTCGCCTGATTCTGGGATCCACCAGGATGTATGTACATCGACGCCGAACATCCGTTGATTGACTCCACGGATGAAGCTCCAAGCCTTACTGATGCCCTCCCTGCAGCGATATAGCACCGCTGTAGCCCTTTTGGCAGCACTTTGCGGTGGTAGTTTGTGACCGACTGCCGGAAGTCGACAAACATATCTGTCACCATGTAAAGTGACTTTAGCCGAGGGAAATGGCGAGCAACGATTACAGCTCGTCGAAGGCGCTGACGGAAGTAAAGCTTCTGAACGGAAGCGAAAACGGAGTTGTGTGTTTCGCGGAGACGTCGATGAAATCGAGAAAAAAATCGCGCAAACGCGGAGCAACGCCATCGAACAGCTTGTCTGGGACCGCGCCGCACTCTTTCTCGTAGCCTCTGTGACACTTGTCTGTCTCAGAAGAAACATTTCCAAGGGAAGTGCTGGCCGCTCAACGCTAAGCGAAAAGCCGAGATATCATCGCACACTGAAAGGGTTTTGACACGATGGGGACGACCCTTTGACCTTTCAGGAATCAGTAGTCTCGTTCGTAGCACCCCACGTGTACCATTAGTTTTACCATGACTGCAAATATAAATAGCATATTCAACTTTCTAGCCGTGTTCGTCGTTCGAACCCGTTTTCAGACTTGTATTAGGTCACGTCTTGCAAGATTGCAAGATTCCGAAGGCTGTGTTTGCCGACGCGGAGTCTGTCCTTTCAATTGTGATCGTCGCGCTAGGACATGTCACAATTCCGTGGTTTCCAAACCATTAGTCAATCGCTGGCATGCGCGCCTGCCGGAATGTAGCGTTTCATCGAAAATGAGGATCTATGTTGGTAGGCGCACAGCTCTGATACGTGGAATCAGCTGGCACGGTGTGAAGGCCCGGTACGAGCGTGTCCAGACGGTCATTAAACGGACGTGTGGCCATGTCCCGACTCCACCATAGCAGCTGTGCCTGTTAGACTCCGATCAACATCTGCGCTCCACGCCTCTGAAAAATTTGCAGGGACGTTTTGTCGGGGCGGGAACCAAGTTGCAGTGAGCAATCTGAGGACCGTGCCAGGAGCCGGCAGAGGGCCGAAAATCACTCTCCGCCTCTGAAACTTGATCTGCTCGCGCTCGCTGCGCCAGAGGACGCGCACGACGCCGCCGGCCCCGGATTGATTCGTTCTTGCATTCTGCTGCAGGTCTCTAAGAATTTGTATACGACTCTAACGCTGTATTGTGCGCACCGGTCCTTACTTTTTTGCTCACTAGAGCTTATCGCTGTCGCACAGACTCAGGATGAATATCGGACAGCATGAGGGCAACGTCGAGATTGACCTTGACTCTGTCATCGACCGTCTTCTCGAAGGTCAGCGTGCAGCTTGTCGTCAGGGGGGTCCGCGCGCTGACCCTTACGCAAAGTGCGCGGAAACCGGCCTGGCAAGATGGTTCAGCTGAACGAATACGAAATCAAATACCTCTGCACAAAGGCTCGCGAGATATTCATTTCGCAGCCTATTCTTCTCGAGCTTGAAGCTCCAATCAAGATATGCGGTCAGTATTTCCGTATCGTGCGCTCAAAAATAAGCCTTACAATCTCTCCAGGCGATATTCACGGGCAATACTACGACCTCCTGCGGTTGTTTGAGTACGGTGGCTTTCCACCAGAATCCAACTACTTGTTCCTCGGCGACTACGTGGATCGCGGCAAGCAGTCGCTCGAGACCATCTGCTTGCTGCTCGCATACAAGATCAAGTACCCCGAGAACTTTTTCTTACTGCGCGGAAACCACGAGAGCGCGAGCATCAACCGCATATATGGGTTCTACGATGAGTGTATGCCTCGCGCGTATCTTCGAGGTCGGGATGACTCATCCTGCTATCTGCACAGGCAAACGACGGTACAACATCAAGATGTGGAAGACCTTCACCGACTGCTTCAACTGTCTGCCCATCGCCGCCATCATCGACGAAAAAATCCTCTGCATGCACGGTGGCCTCTCGCCAGACCTACAGTCCATGGAGCAGGTTCGCCGCATCATGCGCCCGACGGACGTCCCAGACACCGGTCTCCTCTCCGACCTGCTGTGGTCAGACCCGGACAAGGAGATCACAGGATGGAGCGAGAACGACCGCGGTATCTCGTTTACCTTTGGTGCAGACGTCGTGCAACGCTTCCTACAAAAGCACGACATGGAACTCATTTGCAGAGCACACCAGGTCGTTGAAGACGGCTACGAGTTCTTCGCAAAGCGGCATCTCGTCACCATCTTCTCCGCGCCGAACTACTGCGGAGAGTTTGATAATGCCGGCGCGATGATGAGCGTCGACGAGACCCTGCTGTGCTCGTTCCAGGTGAGTTCATCTGCCATCTGGCGCATTCAGTTGCCCTTTTGTTACGACTTCCGCTGACGCGGGTCCCTGCAGATCCTCAAACCGGCAGAGAAGAAGAGCAAAATGTTGCATGGCGGCGCATCGCCGGCGCGTCGCGGCAAGCGGCGCGGATGAAGCTCGTGAGAGAGCACTCACTTGCTGTCGCGTGCACACGCGCGCTGATAGAACATCTCTGCTCTGCATGACCATACCATCTCTCAGCATCCCCATCCAGATCCCCCCCCCCGCCCTCGCCGTCGTTGTACCACCACCGACTCTTCCTCCTCCTCGTCTTGCTTGTTGTGCACTGTGCAGTCATCGGCTATCTATGTACCGGTTTACCGTATCTCGCTCGCTTGTGGAGACATCGTAGGCTAGGCTAACTGTAGCATCACATCGCTCTCTGTCGTCTGTCACTGTTGGGGTTGAAAACTATTCTTGCGATGTCATTAGCGACCCCATGAAAAAGTGCCAAGAAGAGGCTTGTACACTATTGACGCGGCCCGCGACGGTCGCAGGTGGATTCAACTCCCCACGTTTCGCGCTCGTATTTAACTCCATAAAATGTACAAGTAATATACCGGTGCAGGGCAGTTGAGCGGCGCGCGTGACAACAAAAAGCAACGGGGAGAGGAGGCGAAAGGTACGGGCCGACTCAAGGTGGCGCCGCGTGTGTGTAATATAGTTACGCGTAGCGGTAGATCTACAAGACGAACTTGGCACCGGTTTCAGTAGATAAACTTTTGGCTGTAACGCTTCATAGCCTTTCTGATTTCAGCAGTCTACGACAGAGCACAAAACGGACTTTCAATAGTATCCGTTACCACATCACTCGCTCCGTCAATCTATAGCGTATCGACGACTGAATACCGTTTGCTTGTTGCTGGCAAGCAACTAACGTACTTGGGAGATTCTTGGTTATACTTTGTGATGTCACTCTATCCGAAGATTTGTCTGGAGAGCCTTCGCCTATCCGAAGTGTACAAATGCTGATAAATCCGTGACGCCTTAACCTTGTCCAACTACCGGTAAATACTCCTCAGTGCTATATATTTACTACATTTATGCACGACGCTCAGCAGTATGCATTGGCGGCTTTGATGGACCGAGTGCTGTATTCATGAGCGAGTTATAGCCTGCATGGCGGCCGAGGGCGTCAGGAACCTCAGACCCAACTTTTCTGCCTCCTCCAAGCCAAGTCCCTCTTCAGTCTTATATATACGGCTTGCTTAGGATTCGCTCTCGGTCTCCTTCGTTGCGCTCGCCGGCCAGAGTTCTGAGCAGCACCGTCACCCAGCCTGGCTCGCAGTATTCCCAGCGTAGCGTAGCGCTCGGTCGTGACGGCGGTAACGCTCGTGCTATCGATTATCCCTGAATATTGAGGCGCAAATGATGTCCAGGCCGGGGAGAGGATTTCGAGGATTGCTGACTTCACTGAGATGATGAATCGAGTGAACGCTGAGACAAGTGAGATATTCAGCGTGATGTTAGCTGTGCAATATCATTATATTTAATCGAGTACTAGCTATAGCTGGACACCTGGACGTGTTAGTTGGGGTTGAGAACAGGTCATGCTCGTGCGGTAGTTTAGTCAATTGTGCAAGTATTAGTTGCAGAGCATCGGTGGGGGTGAGTCCTTGAAGGGACACCAGAATCGATGTGTTAAATATAAATCCACTTCGACCGCTATATTATAGGTAAGTTGGAGCTGTCGAAAGCAGTGAGCCTCAGGAGTCGGAGAATGGAATGGTTTCGGCGCTTGACGGAGTTTGCGTGTCTTCGCCTTCCTTCTTCAGCATGCATTTGCCTGCAGACCCTTTTGGCCTCGTGATCACACCTTTATCGGTTCTCACATCGGGTTGCAATCAGCAAGCGCCCCAGGATCGCACATGCGCGGTAGTCAGATTTCTTCGCCGTTGCAATCGCAGTGGAATGCCAAAGCAACGATTCAATTCTTGATTTGTTCTAGTCTAGACGGACAAACACAGTGTGAATGGCGCGAGGCGCAAAGCACAAGCTGTCTCTCTCTGACTACCGTCTGGCCATTGCAAATGAGAGGCTATCACCTCCAAGCACAGCGAGCTGGACCAGCACACTGCCGATCAACACCTCCACTCACAAGCTTTCAAAACAGTGCATCTTGGCTACTTAGACCTCCGCAGGTTGCAAACCGCATGTATTCCTCGAGGCAAGCATGCTGTCTGACGTAGCAGCTGAAGAACGAAACCACTGACGACCCTCGATGAACAGCCTTGCAAACACCACAACCGGATCCGGGGCGCCGCGCACACTAGCAGCCCTTTACCGCGCGATTGAATGGAGTCGCGGGAGCGGGGCGCCGAACGAGTTTGGAATCTTGTCCTTCTTCTTGCTTGTATCTGCGCCAGTGGCCTGCTCCTGGCCGTCTTCTCCAGCGGAATCGCTCACATGGGCTGTTGTTTGTCTAATCCGGAACAGAACGATCCCAGAACTGCCGTCACCGCACAGAACAAGATAGCTACCAACGTTCTTATCGACGCACCGCGATGCAAGTCGCCTTCCTTGATTTCTCCCGACCCACCTCAGCTACCAGTTAAAGAACTCACTACCGCTAGCGTCTACTCCAGCGATGCAGGCGTTGACGAGAAACACAACTCTATTACTACATCAGACCACTTTCCTCGATACGACGAGGGCGAAGCTCCTACTCCTCCTGCCTCCGCACCACCACCTGGACTTCCTTCGCGGACTCCATTTCAACCACTCTTCCCAACACCAGACGGCGTGACAGGGCCCGCATCTTCATCCACCGCTTCTAATGAGACGACGCCGGTGGATCCACTACCGCCTGGGCCGGTACCACTTAGGCAAACGGCATATGAGACAACTCTAGCACCGAAACAGACGGTCGGGAGAAGGCTGGGTAGCAAGGGTTCCGGTGGAGCTGAGCCGGGAGTACTTGCTTCAGGGACATCGCGCGCATCAGCGTCCGGTTCATCCTCTAGTATACAGGACGCTGCGAAGCTCATCGGGCCGGGCACGCAGATCACTTCGAAACCTATTGCCGACTCCCCCTCCGGGCTCACGATCCTACCCTTCCCATCGACCGGGCCTGAGAGGGACGGAGTGCAGCCCGGTGGTCAGAAGATTCAAAGCGAGTTCCCCGCAGTCTCACCGCCAGCACCGATCATGAGTTCTACCGGGAAGCCTTCAGATCTACGACGCCAGTCGTCTCGCAGAAATATAGGTGTCACGAAGACCTTGCCTGGGCAGGAACATAGGCTGGATGCGTGCATGTCACCATTGTCAGCCGAACATAAGGAGCTCAACGGCTCGCAGCCCTTTTCGAGTAGCCCGCCAACACCGTCAGCGAAATTCATACCTTTGAATGCTGGACCAGCATTCGATCTTACACAACAAGGCACGACACTCGTTGAAAGAAGCTCGTCAATACCCCAGCCCGTCGTCAACTTGAAGCTAGCCGCGACTATGCAAAACGAAACCAATGGCACAAGCATCGCGTTAACCGCACCCTTGGCTAGAAACACCAGATCAATGATAACTCCTACGACAAGCGCGCAGCGGGTGTTGACCAGTCCCGAAGACGCGCAGGAGAGAACACGAGTCTTGTCCGCCGCCCGGCCAGGACCTCCGTTAATGCCTTCGGAGCCTGGGCATCAAACTGTCGAACGGGCAATTAGTCTTTCAGTACCAGCATCATCAGTACCTAAACTCATGGTATCGGAAGATCGTTCATCCCTACGCCCCAAACCCCTTGACGTTGCAACTATAATAGAATTGCGTCGCGACTTCGATGTCGAACGACACTCATACTGGTCTCAGTTTGACCTACAACAAGCTGATTTCATCGTCGGCCACACCGCGCGGCACGATCAGCTCACGGGCGACCTCGATACATGGAGCATCCAGCGACACAAGGCCGTGCATCAGTTCCAATCGGAGTGGAACGCTGCACTCTCTGCGTTCTCGGCGGACCTTGATAGGGACGCCAGGGAGCAATTGAGTGGGCAGCATTCCCGTTGGTTGTCGCAACTTCAGAGACGGGTTGAACGGACTGAGGACTTGTGGGCAAAGACCATTGGTACCGCGACGGATAGGATGAGGACTACCATAGCGGATATTCGGCCAAACCCTCGCCGGATCAATACTGCTCGTGATGCCAATCTTCACTTGTCTGTCCCGTTTCCTCAGACGGCTGCACATGATGGTGCGGCCTTGCTCAGCAACCAGTTTGACCTTGTTCTCCGAAGGTACGACGGTATTGGCCACGAACTTCTGTTGCATTGCGCTAATCTGTTTTAGTGCTTGCCTTAGACTCGACGACATCACAGTCGTTCAGCATGACAAGCTCGTTCAACGACAGCCATCTTCGGCCGTGGTCTCATCACCTTCGGCCAGCACTCCCAATTCCAGCGACCGGAGGGAGCCTACGGATGTGAGAGACTCACGCGACACAGATGACCGACGGCACGGACAGGAACCTCTCAAGCGTACCTCGGATAAGATCCCTCCCTTGATACTAGACACCGCAAGGACTCTTGTCAGTTGGTTCGATGAAGAGTTTGAGGCGGACCAAGCTGAGCGCGACAAATCTCACAAGACGTTGCAATCCGAACTGGACAACATTCTCCGCGGCTGGACCCATGTGCTTCAGGCTTTCTTGGGTGAACGCCTGGACAAGATGTACGTGGACCTTGATGAGCAAGCTGAGCGGTTTTTTGCGTGGTTTGAGGACGGCACACTGGCCAATCACGTTTCTCAGTCCCAGTTTTCCAGCGAAGGGGACCAACTCCTCAATGGCGCAATTCGCGGTGCTAAGGCGGTTCTGCGAAGTCGGGGCGGTGATATCGTGCAGCTTGTCCGTGTGCAGGACGCGGTTTTGGACCACCAGCGCCTGGTTGCGCCGTTGCCGCGCATATCCGTCGCCAACGGCGATGAATCCTACGCAGGACATGAGGAGTTTGGCACATCCATTCAAGCTGAGCCTCGAAGGTTAACAATGCCCCCGCGCTCGAATAGCATGAGCGAGGTCGGCAACATGAGAGCTTCATCTCATCTTAGAACAATCACCGGCGATTCCACCAGCTCAGTGCGCGCATGCCCAGATTACTTGGACAGCACTACACCGCGAGTCACACGGCGCTCTTCGACCCAGCTCACTGCAGCAAGTCGAGCAAGCAGCATGTCACGACGCGAAACTACTGCTAGTGGTCTGCAAATCATCACACCAATGGCGAGTATAATCCTCTTGCTCAATCTGTCTCAGCTGACTTTGGGCTTTGTACCAGACTCCAGCAGCGCTACTAACATCGTGGCTAAAACCGTCGGCTCCACTTCCGACCCTCCAGCATCCTCCCCTCTCACCGATCGTCTCTCGCCCTGCATCTCCGGCGTCAAGTTTCAAATCCTCCACCTCGGCTTCGGCTTCGGAGCGGCGGTCTGAGGCGTGTGAATTTGCGGTCAACGCTGCAAAAAAGCGCAAACGCAAGTTCGACGGCGCCCACCAACGCAGGTCGCAACTGGCCGAGCGTGACGAGCGTCGACGCGCGAGTGAGTACCGGAAGCTCCACAAGGACTGGGAAGTCGCCTCGGAACAGTGGAACCTCTCGCAGCGCGGTGCCTTTGATCGCAGGTTGAACGAGCTGCGGCAGCAGCAATTTGGGCGTTGGAAGACGCATCTGCGTGCGACCTGGGCGGCGAGGATGACCAAGGCGACTGATGCGGCGGACCGTGCGCTGGAAGCGCGCATGAGTGTATGCAACGCTGCCATCGATAGAGTTCTCGTAGATCTATTCGGGAACGTTGAGATCGTAGCCGAGCACATTCGCGCCAATTGCTCAGGATGACCGTTTGTGTATAGCTAGCAACTCCCATAGCGTTCTTCCTCTCCGTATGGTTTTATCCCATCTACTACTGTAGTTAAATCGCGCATAGACTCAAGATCTGAATTGCAGGCAACAGGCTTGAAAGCTGTAGGGAGTCATTAATTTAGATGTACTTGTGCCGCTCGGGATCGTGGTGGGCCGTGGCGAAGCAAGCGGTGTGCGTCAGTCTTGAACGACACCGTGTGAATGCTGCGCCAAAGTTACAAAATCCTTCCCCAGTCATAACTCTATATATAATATTTGATGCAAGCTCGACCCGGACTTTCGCGAAGCTCAACGAGGTGATCTTGCCTGAACTCCTCATCAGGAGGAGAGGCGATAAATCATGGAACACAGCCAGAACACAGCGATCCGTGACTGTAGCACACACGTGCTAAGCACAAGCAATCAAGAACAAACCCGGTGCGGACATTGAAAGGTCGTGGTCATCGTAATGGCGCCGCCGTACAGCGGTGTCTTGTCAACCCACCAGCAAGGATTCCGGCGGGAGGACCAAAGCACTGTCACGCTCAAAGATAAAGCCAGCAATCATCTGTTGGACTCATCCGGCGTCGTCCAGCTCGTTATGTCGGCCTCGCCTTCCTCCCTATCAATCGACAATCTCAACTTAGTCGCTGCAATCCAACTTGACTCAACGAGCTGCTCATCTCAATCGCTCTCTGCTCTTGAAATATCTTGGAAGAGAGAGCCAATCGATCACAGGCGACCTATGGAGCTTCTCAGTCTGGTTCTGGTGGCCTGCGATAACCTCCGGCGGATCGATTTGGACAACAGGGATCGAGAATACATCCAATCGGTCGGCGTTAGCACAGTTAACTCTACGAGATTAGAGCCTCGCATCGTGCGACGTCTAAATGGCGCGCTCAAGGGGTCTCGCGAGTGGTTGTCTGACCACATACGCCATGGCTTCAAGGCTGACAAAAGGCACCGCAATAAGCTACCGGAGGAGAGTTTGCGAAACCTACCTTCGCCAGGTAGTTTTATTCGTAAAATGGGACTCTACTGGCTCGATGAAGCAACCATTTTGAAAGCTCTTGAGCTCGTTCCTCACGTGGAACATCTCAACATTTCCATAATCAGTGGCGTCATATCCGCCAGCGATGATCAACTGCCAAAGGATCTTCATCTTCCTCGTCTCCGAAAGGTGGAGTTCTATGACTATTCTGTTGTGCGTTTATTCGCTCTGATCGCTCGCTCGGCAATACCAACGCTACGAGAGGTCGACATGGATATAGATCAAGAGCATCTTATTTCTGTCTTTCGGCAGCATGCCTCGGACAATCAAGTCACACATCTCAACATGGCTAATTGCCGGCCCAAGCGGTTCGATCCAGCAAAACATTTTGTCCTCCCATACTTTCCACGCCTTCAGCAGCTGGAAATCAGTGATTGCCCCGCGGAATTCATACCGCGGTTGCTCGGCACTATGCTCGTTCCCCTAAAGTCATTGAAGATTCACCCGTTTGATATGTGGAGCTCGGTACAGCGGGTTCTATCGCTCAAGCTGCTCGGCAGTATGATTGTGGATGGTCATCCTGCAGTATCGCGGCTGCAAACGGTCGCGGTGTACCGACCCACCGTTGAGTTTGCCGAATTGTGTACTTGTCGGCGTATCAAGCTCTTCGGAGATCGCGAGAATGATTAGCGCAAATTATATAATCAGGGTCACAATGCTTTGGCTCGCATATTGTATTTGATTAGCCCGTAATCTCCTGTTGTGATAGAGCCGCTGCTAAATCATGCAAAAGTCGAGCTGAAGATGACCGACGGATCGGTAAGCTACTCAACTGCAGAGCTGATCTTGCATCTCACTCTGACCTTGCTCGCTACAGCCTGTGACGAACACTAATATTACCGCTTCCATCTTCTTGCTGTCCAGACTGGGCTCGAATGCAACTGAAGGCCTTAGTGAGTCTGACTGCAATAATTGGGAACGTGCTGCGATTTGAATCCCGACAGCTTCAATTTTACAAACACAAACTCGCCGAAGCTAGCGGGCTTCAAGTTTTCGACGCAAGAGCCCTGGCGCACCGTTCAAGACACCTAACTCAAAGGATGTGTAGAGAATCACCATTCCGCATCCTCACCCACTTTGAAACAGCCATCTATTGACTCTAAAAAGATTATGAACGAGGTATAAATAGTGTTATAATGACTTGAAATCATAATAGCAGTGAGAGACAGTCTCGCCTAGCTCAATTCTGGTGCTCGCTGTGGATGGGTCACCATTCCACACCCTCACCCCTTTGAAATTGGTCAGTTCAGGCGCCTCGTTGCTTCATCGTGGCGTCTACAGGATGATCAGCCTGACGCTAATCGTTCGTCCATTGCTGTTGTTTTCCGTACATTATGTGCGCATCGACTCGTGCAGGTTTCATGTTCCACAGGATCATCTAGTGAGGATTGCAATCCTCGGTCTAAGAGACATCACAAACACAACCGCTGCATTGGCCATCTTTCTTCATCCACTCTTCGCTGATTCTTATAGCGAGAATCCTTTCTTTCCGTCGGGAGAGGGCGCATAGACGAGGGTACCGTCGCCATAGCGCTAGCTGCGCTCCTCGATTTGAACAAGACAACCAACCCTGTTCAAACGATTATCTCCCATTAAAAGACCACTTCGCTGGCGCTACTTGTCGTTGAAAATCTGGAAATGCTACTGCACTCCAGTAACGAGCGCGTTCGGCGGGACGCTGAGTGTCTGCTTTCATATCCTGCCGCAATGCAGCACTCATAACAGGCAGCCATCATCCGTTTGGTCGCAAGAAGATGAGCTAGCCTTCAATACGCGGTCACATCTGCGTCTGCAACGGCATGTATATCTAAATGTAACATGTCTCATAAACTGCCCGGAACGGGCCATGCTACATGGCAAAGGGATAGAGTGAGCACAAGGTCAAGCTAAAGCTCACTGCTCACGTACTCCGCAATGAATGTCTGAAAAGCCACTCCGCCACTCTCCAATTCCGAGTTCAACATGGATGACGACGTCCTTGAGAACTAGTATCGGTTTTTCATCTTCGGGGCGGGTAGGAAGGCCCAAATGAGCCGAGAAGCGATGGATCTGAGAGCTTTTGATGACGGCTAGGAAATGATCCTTGGGTACAAGATTCACAGCTTCATCAGCATTCCATGCTTGCCCAGCCTGAGGAGTAAATCCAGCTGCTGCCGCCGCTGATAACGGAGACATCGGGGCGGAGATGGTCATCTCGCGCAATCTGGGGCAGGTTGAATCCAGGGAGCCTGGCCATGGGTGGAAGGATATATCATGAGTATTGACTGACTCATTGTTGACCCAGAAGTTTACTTCTGGGCCAGTCGAGAACGCATTAGCCGAAAATGTAATAGAAAGCCTCCGCAATGCTGACCATCCTGAGGAAAATGAAAGCAGACAGCGAGCTGCCCAATGTGGAACGCTCAGGCTGACCAACTCAAATGTGGCTCCTGGTAAAAAGCAGGACGACAAGCTCTCAAGAAAGATCAACTCGCGTGAATAATCCAGTGAGCGTGTTTCCAGACAAAAATGTCGTCTAGTTGCCGAAATTCCTTTTCTGAAAAGTCGACGTTGAGAATGCGGACAGCGCCATGAATCCCGGCGATGCGTTCTTCGAGACGGATGTCGAGCGCGGTCTCTCCCACAAGGCCACAGAGCACAGTGGGAGATTCAGTACAGTTGATCTTCAGTGCAGGAATGCGAAGGCATTGCAGCTTTTCTATCCCTGGTCGGAGGCTGCGGACGACCTCAATTACTGCGTCATTCACCAACACCTCGGGGTCCCTTTTCAAATCGGCATAGATGGAGAGTTCCTTCAGCGTCGGAGGCAGATTGACTGGTGCTCGTCGCGAAACCAGGCAATGCATAGTCAGGTGCAGGGTATGAAGTTTCGGAAACACTGTAGCGATACGAAGGGGGTGTTGGCCGCTATGCCTTGTAACGAGGAACGTAACGCTCTGCAGGATGTCTACTTCGTTCGGTGGAGGTACGACGCCAGAACAAAGCTCCACAGCGCTAAGCCGTGGTGCATGCCCCTGGAAGAGGTCTGCTGGCCACTCCACAGGGGCAAGCGGAGGATGAATGTCGCGTCGATCAAGCCATCCGACCACGAGCCGCGAGAGAATTGGTGCAGGCTGGGTGCGGAGGGCATCTAAGATGGCACACAGGGCATTGGGAGATATTACCCGCAGTTCAAGTCGCCGAAGGTATTGTGCAGTACGAGCCAAGTCCGCAGCTACACGAGCTAGCAGCCAGCGAACGCTCTCCTTATTGCTGCGTACGACGAGCACAAGTCCGATGGGGTTTCTTTCTGCCGCCAATCGCGAGAGAACCATGCTCGCACAAAGGTAATCGATAGTTTCCCTTGTATCGACACCTGAGCCGCATTCGATCCTCGTTGTGTGGTAGAATAGGTCATGCTCGGTCGCAGCTCCGCGCCACCGACAGCACACACCTGCCGCGCGCAAGACCGTGCGCTGTGGACAGTGACCAAGAATCTTATATAACAGCTCAATAGGGAGGCTGCAGGTGAGGTCAGGTGAGCTGTACGTCTCCATTTGCGCACGTATTGAGTACTGAGGGTGGAAGAGGAGAGAAAGGCAGTGGCGCTGTGGGTGACTCCGAATATCTCAAAAGGGGTTCAGTTCGCGAACATGGCTCCGACCAATGCCCTGGTATTGAGCCTTCTCCAGGTCCAGGTCATCAAAGTTGAGCCACAGAGGTGGAGCAGCAGAGAGAGAGTGGACAAGGATGATGCGCGAACGTCTGTCGCGAATGGGTGATGATTGGCAGCAACAGAAACAGCATGGTTACAGCAACGCCGGCTCAGCCACTGGATATGATACAGGCCTCTTGAGTACTTTGAAAGACAACAAGATCTACAAGCCATTTTACGACAAGGCATATACACTTCCACCTTCGACAGGACCGGCTGTGTCTGCCGCGTCTACGGGCCTGGATTGCCCAAGTACAGGGCCTGAAGCTGGCACAGCAGCGTTCGCCGTAGCCTGCGCGACGCCGGCGACGGGCAGACCGAGCGCGCCACGCGCCTTGCGCAACGCCACACGCTCCGCGACAAGGCCAGCACGTGCGCGCTCGAGGTTCGCGCGCTCCTCCTCGAGCACGTTTTCAAGCTCCTCGAATGCGTCCATCTTGAGTTCGAGTTTGCGCAGCGTCAGGCTCACGAGCCGCTTAATGCCTGTACCGATCTGCTGCTCCTCGACGCTCGCGAGCCGGGCAGCACTCTTCGCCGACGCGCCTAAAGCGAGCTTGGCCGCCGTTGCCGGAGGCACGCCCTTCGCTGACCCGTTCGTTTCGGTCGACTCGCCGTTACCGGTCGTGATGCTCGTTCCAAGCGCGGTTTGGGCGGCATCGGCTGCGACAGCGGGGCTGACGGCACCGGCGAGGAACGCGACGACGCTCATAACTGGATTGTCTGCGCGTTCGAACGGCAGACGCTGTCCGAATGTCATGCTGCCGCCCAGGCCGGTGCCTTCGCGGCCGACAAACGAGTCCTCAATCGGAAGCTGGACGAAGTGGCGGATGCATTGTTGCGCGGTGCGAGTGCCGACGTGCTCGGCCACGCGCGCCCAATCGTCGTCGTACATCTCGATTGCCTCGAGCAGTAGCAGTGTCTCCGCATCTGTCCACGCGTCGGCGCCAGTATCGTCAAACGGCGCGGCGTGGGAAAGTTTGACAAAGTCGCCACTGAACATGCTACTAGGGAAGCGGCCGTCTGCATAACATGCCGGGCAGATCTAGGTGGCCGCGTCAGTTTTGGCAAGTGACCGCAATAAAGGCACACACCTCCATCTTGCTTTTGAGGGAGTGATATCGCACACGAGTGCAGTCTGCACCACAGGTATCGCAAGCGTACGCTTTAGCGGATGTCCCATCTGCCACTGCAGCAAGTCCCGCAGCCTCGGTCTCCGTAAGAGGCTTGCTCGCCTTCGCAGATGTCTGGTAGATCGACTGTCTGAGCTCGAGCGACGCTGGCATCGCTGCACCAGGCTGTTGGACTGGAATGCCGTAAGAACGTTGTACAAGAACAATGTGTCCATCGATTACCTTCGCCAGCACCGCCAATCTTTGCAGCGGTCTTGCTTCCACCGTGTAACGTCACGCTGCTGCTCAAGCCCCGAGGAGTGTCTAAGATAACTCGGAAGTGACCAGTAAATGGTGGCTGGAGAGCCGCTGGTCGTGTTTCTGGGTCAACCTGCGGAAATGTTGTGAGTGGAGCGATTGTAATAAGTGAAGACAACTGACCTGGTAGTTGATGAGACCCCACTGCTCCAAGAAAGCATGAACCCGCATGATTGTGCAAACATCTCCAGCCAAGTTTCGTCGACAGGCGGTCACAGTCAGATATTCTGTGGGTCGCAACCTGTGAGAAAAGTGGTCAACATATCGAAAGGATATATCAGTTTCGAAGAGTAGGCAAGAAAGACAGTGCATGACGTGAAGGGTGCAGACGGAGCAATGCTCGCATGCACAGTTCACTGGCAACTGGACGAACAGTCGACGCCCCAGGTCGATTTACGGGGCAGTGGAGGTTGTCACGGGTTGCAAAATACGACTGACCTGTAGGTGTTGATCATAAAGTCGCGGTATTCCTTATATATGCTGGGAGTTTTGCTGCGATTACGACCATTGAAGAATTCAGGCAGCGCGCGCCGCTCGACTGCGTGTATTTGCGCGAGGTCGAACCAGGCCGCGTAACTGGGAATAATAACTTCCATGGTTTGCGCAGCAAGATAACGACGCGCGCTGGCCTCAAGCCTGGCACGCGCGGCTTCAAGCTGAGCCGGGTCATCCGCCTCGTCGCTGTCAGAGTCCTGAACGTATAAATGCAGATTAGGATTGTATTCTAAATCATTGGAAGGTCGTTACCTCTGCCTCTTCTCCACTTTCTCCTACTTCATCCCCATCTTCTGGAGCAGGAGTATCAACCATTTCCACGTCTTCGCCTTCTCCGCCGGCACCGGGTGCGTTGGATCCCGGTGGCAGGTTCGCAATGTCGCCGCCGGGAATTGGCTCCAATTCGTGCTTTTTCCCAGGCGCATTTGCGTAATCTACGGGGCGGGCCACGCGCTCGTCGCCAGGGGTTGGAGAGGCCATGATGCGCTACGTTGCTCTGCCAAAACCGCGTCGGTCGGAGAAGGCCAAGTTTGGAAGCGGAGTTCAAAGAGCGCGTCTCAAGCCTCTTCTCTTTACTACTACTCGTTTGCAATCACAGAGGCATTCTGAGCACCCGCACCTTCACAGCAGCTCTTAATTTTCTTGCTAGCATATCGACGCAAGATCTTGAAGTCTGTTTATCAAACAGTCTACGTTATTCTCTGCTCTCGAAAAGCTAAGATCATGGCCATAAACGCTAATGACTTGTAAATGATCTCTTCCATTTCAGCCACTGATCAACCGAGTATCTCCGGCCTGTTTGACCATATCTTGAATCTGAATAACCGTACGCTGCCAGACTTCGATTGTCAAACTCTACCCCTTTGCGGGCTATTGTGACAGGTGTTACAGTAATGACCTCTCACGATTCCACTCGCCACCTCTTACGCTTGGCAAGACTTCTTCCCTTCTACTTTCTCGCGAACTGTATTGCCCTCATGACCTGTGCTTGATATATCTTCTAGCCAAGCTCAACAACAAACGCATGATGTCACAGCTAGAGCGGCGAGTGAAGTTTGATATCGAGGCGGACTTGGAGCTTTTGTCTAAAGACTATTTCTTGCACCGCCTTTTTTTCGTAACTGTCGCACATGCTCGCTACTCTAGGACACGGGGACTTCACACGACACAGGCGAGCGTGATGCGGTCATGTGCAGCTTCAACTGCCTCTCGGGTAGTGATGGAGGTGATGCTCGTTGTTCTGCGCCAACAGGTTCGGGAAGCAAACTACTTCTTGTGATCTACATTCCACATGTTCAGGAGGCGGCTTGTGTGAATAGTCCGAAGTTTCCGAGCGTCAAACCGGCCCACCGATTGCGTCGGGAGATCTCATACCTCTCTACGCCCGCGAACAGTCTCAAACGCGCAGGATATTTTGGCGGGCTCTGCGTCCGCGATGCTCCCATGCATGCGGGATCGGAGAAGGGACGAGCAAACCGGTGGATGACATATCGCGCGTGCGCGTAGTTCAGTTCCACCTGAGATGGCTTCACGTGCGTCACCGCTCAGGCTTTGGGCTTTGGACGATAGGGGGTGACCCTCTCTCCGAGTAGCTTCTTCAAGGTTCTGTACCTTCTAGCCACATGGTCCCCAAAGCCATTCTCCTTCTCGGTACCTCGGGTGACCATGGTGTGTGGCAATTTTTTAGATATAAAAAGCGAAGACAGCTTCATCCATGCCCCTCTTTGTAGCCAGTTCGCTCTGTGTTGCACCGCGGTTCTCGTCAACCTCGCCCCTCGCCAATATCCGCCGCTTTGCGTCATGAAGGCTGTTGTTGTCGCTCTGGCCGTCGCCCCCGCGGCTTTCGCTCGCACCTTCACGTTCTATAACGGCTGTCCATTCACAATCTGGCCGGCGATGTTCACAGACTTGAACCGCAATGCTCAGGTGCGCTGCCGCTTGCAATGCATTGTGATCGGGACATCGATGACTGACACGGTCCTCTCTTCTCTCCTCTTTCCTCTTCATCTTGCCGCGCAACTGCTGGGTCGGTTACGGCTTGTGCTTCTGCTGCGGCTTGTGCTTCTGAAGCCCCCGCCGGGTGTTCCTACCGGCTGGGAAGCGGTAGGCAAATGCCTCCGAGCTTAGACAACGTCTGATCTATTTCTCAAACAAGCCTGCGTACTCTGCTCGCACGTATACGATTCCGGACAACTGGAAATCGGCTCGTGTGTGGGGTCGCCGCAACTGCGACTTCACGTCGAGTCTTCCAGACTATGCCCAGTGCTTGACCGGCGGTTGCGTCGGCGGCCTCCAGTGCGACACCAGCCGGTACGCCACACTCACAATATCCTGAATCAGAGTTTTCAATCTTGTGCAGTGGTACTGGTGTGCCTCCAGTCTCCCTGGCGGAGTTCAACCTCGACGATAACGGCAACGACTGGTGGGCTCTTAGTCAATGAAATTCTACACCCTCATCCGCTGACGCTCTACTTTCCTAGGTATGATATCTCGTTTGTAAGTTGAGAAAGCTTGTGAAAAATTGGATACTCTCGGGTCTCAGACTTTCGCAGGTCGATGGTTACAACCTCCCGATCTCGATCTGGAGCAGCAAGGGCTGCCCTTCCCCTGCCTGCAAAGTCGACCTCGGCCCGAACTGCCCCGCTCCTCTCAAAGGGCCGTATGACTCGTCTGGCTTCCCGTCGGCTGCAAGTCCGCCTGCTACGCGAACCTCGACGGTAACCAGCAGGACAGCGCCAACTGCTGTAGCGTATGATAATTCCCTCATCCCAAGCAATTCACCCACTCATACCGCCTGAAGGGCTCGCACTCTACTCCGGCGACATGCCCGTCATCTGGCGTGCAGTACTACAGCTACTTCAGTGCGTTCGATTTTGGTACCTTGCATCGCTAGTGCTCATGTGGCAATTTCTGCTCGCAGAGGGAGCCTGTCCCAACGCCTACGCGTGAGTGTTCCTGACATTCAAGGTCTAGATGCTGAAATAATACTGTAGCTATGCTTACGACGAGTCTTCCGAGTCTGCGCTGTGGACCTGCAATTCGACTCTCAAGTCGGACTATACCATTACCTGGTGCGTCCACGGACTACCAAAACTCTGTGCTCGGCTAATGACACATCAGGTGCCCTCCGGCTTGAACGGTCTACCAAGGTTCTGTACTCGCCTAACGACATTGTGTGTCTGTCACGAGATGAGCTTGTATCGAATACAATTCTTTGTTTGTAAATCTGCAATCGTTGATTTGCTTCGCAAGATCCATGACGGCGGGTGGTCACCGAGGTCAGTCGCCGGCAGCATTCTGTCCATGACCCACCAAACGGGAATGATTTCCATCTAGATTAGATGAAACCAGGGGACTCGGGCTGCGGATAAGGCCCCGCTCGTGGTTTCATAGCTTCCCGACCCTGGATGGAGCGGAAAGGACACTGGTTAATGTTATCATCGCAGTCTCTGTCTCCGGATGCCAGTTTGAATATATAATATTGCATTATTTACCCCATATCTCGCTTTACTGGATGTAACTACTGGCTGGCAAGCAAAAGAGGATAATGGTAAATGATTGGAGTCCCGGCCTGAGAGGGCAGGACCCAGACAGCATAACGAGATATGCGGGTGATATGTACATGTATATGGGTTCACAGTTTCAGCAAAGTTATGCAAATTAAATATCAGCGGTGAAGTTCCCATATAGGGCCACACGCCACATTCCAAGAAAACTCGCAAACCTACAGCAGGCGTGTTCGAGGCAATTTCGCATAGAACATACACGAACCTGCAGCTAATGATGCGATGAAGATGCGGGTGGTGGGTTCAACCAAACGGTACCATCACCGCTTGCGGCGACTTGGTTGTATCGCGAGTGTTGGCGCGCGCAGGCTCGTTGGTGTCGGTACATATTACTCATGACGCCAAAGGGCTTGCCACACACAATGCACGCATATGCTGTTCCAGGCATCAGTCTAATTCTTGGATGAATATAAATAAAGCTCACGGGTTATACCGTCATGAGCGTTCTCGTGCGTCTTGAAGAATCACAGACACAAGCGTCAGACATGGCGGGCTTCGAGCTGGGGTTGGGGAAATAGAGACGGAATGACTCACCTTTCTTGTGCTTGGACGATCAAAGACTTTGCCGCAGTGCTTGCAAGTTCTGTCTTCGTGAATGGCCGATGTCTTCCGAGCGTCCCGAACACCTCGCTCCACGACCTCATGAGAATCACCCTGCGATATCTCCCGGCCGGTCTTGGAGTCCCAAGCTCCAAAGTCTGAACTAGCTCTTGTCGATGAATGGCGTGCCCTGGTGTGCTGATAGGTCGGGTGTGAGCCAGGTACCCGGTGGTCCGTTGTGGGCGGCGGGCAGCTCTGGCGGCGAGACGTGCCGCCTGGAGCCGCGGAGACCGGCGTGATGTACTCCAGTCCCGATACTGCACTTGATGATGCGAGGGAAGAGGTAGCAGAGTCATTGGTTGGTTGAATGGCGTTGGGATCGGGAGGGCCGGATGTGTAGCATTCAAGGCGGAAATGTGGCTAATGTTCGGTGCCATTATGACGCTTGGGAGCAACAGCTGAGGTACGTTGTGAGGGCTGGGCAGATGACTCGCGTTCGATGCAGGAGGGCCTATGTAAGATACTAGATTAGATTTAACCTCGAACGGATTGCTCGCGACACCGTACTGTACGAAAGACTCGGCGGAGAAGGAGAGCTGTAATGGGAGTACGGCGTGCCAGGAAGATACGGAGTCGTGTGGTCACTGGCGCTGCCGTATGAGTAGCCTGTATTCTGTGACGGTTGTAGTAGGACATGCTGTGGTGGTCCGGAGTGCGAATAGCTCGGGTGTCTGAGCTGAGTGATCTATGCAGCCTCAGCTTTATATGCCCCAGTCCGGACGGAAGCACACGCATAAACCTAACAAAGAAAAACCACGTTGTGAGCGCAAACTGCGGGATTGAGAGGAGCAGGTGCCCCTCCGCTCGGTTGGAAATCGTCAATAGTGCATTCAGGCAGATGCGAATCCTAACAATCAACAAAAGGAAGCGCGCGCGAGGGTGCGCATCCCAATGACATGATTCGCTTCAAACAGATTATAACGAGCAGCGAACTGCAAAAAAGCCACGATCCTCAGAGAAGCAGGGCCAGGTAGTCCGAATCGGGGGCGTGGATGCAAATACGATGAGTCACGACGTGAAGCGAATAATATTATCTCATAATATTTGCGTGTTGACCTGCGTTCTCTTTTGCTGAAGAAATAGACTGTGCGAAGGATCTGGGCTCTCTGTTTTTGCACGAGCTGCAACAGTTCGTTCTTGCTTACGCCGAACAAGGATTATCTTGCAACTTCTGCAGCTAATGTCAGAGCGAAATTGAGAGTCCTTGCAACGCCCAATTTCTTCTGCGACACAATCCGACACAATGAGGCATCTACTCTGGGTACTAAGGAGATCACCTGCTTCCTGTTTCCACTATGTTTAACAGACTGCGAGTGTGCGAGAGGGGCTAAAGTACGGGTGCGGAAGCCAAGACGAGCGGACCGCCCCACGGCAAACGGAACTCGCAAGTTAACCAAAGCTAGAGTCATTGATATCTCCTTAAGTTTAGCTCTGAGCGTCATTTAATGTCGATATGACAAGTTGAATCTCGGACCCGCGACAGACTTGGCACGTTCCGACTGGTATCGAGCTGCCATAGGTGAACACATGCACGTTAAGTGCAGATATTATAGCAGATGTTCAAGCCCGATGAGACAACACGATAGCAAGAATCACTACCAACGCATGCCTTGAGCTTCGCAAAGCATCCCCTAGTTTGTTTATGCGCTGTTTACGGCACACGTTCCAGTCTCAGCGTGGGTTTTTCGACTTCAATGGCTAGCTCGCTCCAGTTCTCGGCTTAGACGACCAGACTAACTCTAAATTCCGCCGGAACCTTTCAGAACCAGCCGTTTCTGACGGCTTCTCACAGACATGACTATTAGCCACGGTGCCGTTGGAAGGGCAATGAGGATCAGAAGCCTAACCACGACCTGACTGTAAACAACGATTCAAGAACGTGTCCTCGTAACAGCTTCGCGCTGGACAGTAGCTCAATAAAGACGCATGTGCAGCGTGAGTCTACATTTTGATGTGAGAATATATCTCCAAGGATTCACGGCATACCGTAGAAGTCTTGCTCAGTTGCAATTCTTTTGAAGCAGTCTGATAAGCGTATCAGCGAGGTGCTGTTTCTTCCATCTGTTGAAAGCCAAACCACAAGCACATTAACATTAGTTTAATAATTGCTTATGCACTGAAGACGACTTGTACGCTTTATCTTATTAAGTGAGCGGTTTTACGCTGCTCCATCGCGCGGTCGCGCTACTACGTTCTCACGCCGATCTTCGGGAAAATAGGACGAAGCAAGATGAGCTGCGGAACTCGGCTATTTGAACGAGTCAAAAGCTCCTTTTGTAGTGGTTTATTAGTTGAGGATAGTCCGTTTTTGTTTCGTAAATAGCATCGGAGCACGTTGCAAATGGGATTACACCGGACGGGATGACTCGTCATGCGATTTCTTCGAGCCTGAGTTCGGAAGCGAGGTCATTCATTCTCGTCCTTGCGATGCAAGTATTTTCTCCGCATCCGGATCTTGTGGTGGCTCTGCGAGCTTCTATCCTCTCCCCGACCTTGGAGGATCATGGACCGCCCCGATCTTCCTTCTGAGTTCCCACCAGTGAAGGACCGAAGCCTCAATCCGTAAGATAGCGGAAACTCATGAGCTGCCAAGGCGTCGCAGTAAGTAGGTGGCTGAATGATTTAGTCAACGAAACAAATTTCGGAAGTGAGGATAGAATAGATGAGATGTGGCGGTGGTGGTGCAACGGCTGTGCGATACGGAGTATGTATAGCCGCAAAGCGCATCAACCTCGACACACGAGTAAATAAAGTTACAAATTGTTCGACAAGCAAAGCGTTGTCAGATCTGGGCGGTGGGGGTTGATTCCGATCCCGGTTCAATGATTGATGGCATCGTGCCTGACAAAGATCCGACTACTCCGGCATGTAGAATGCAACTCCCGTGAGGCCCAGTACCCGACTAGACTGGTATCAGTAATATAAATAAGTGGAGAGTGCTCTTTCATTGGGTCGGAAGAACGAGTTAGATATCTCAAAACTTGGTTTATATTCCAGTGTTCCCTCCGACTTGCCTTTGTTCGTTCCTCAACTCGCCTTTCGCACCAGCTCTCAAAATCAGTAGTCTGCCTGTTGTGTGATAGAGCTTCGCTTTTTGCACGACCCCTGCGGACAAACACTTTGTCACGGAGAGAGAGAAATGATTGTCGGTGCAGGTGTATTTCTATGCGGTCGGATGTATGTACAATTGGGATCATGATGCAAGTTGGGTATCTGGCGTGTGTTGAGAAGAAATCAAAGCCATTGATAGACGTTATTTGAGTGAATGAGAACCGCTATGAGCCGCATCCGGGTATGTACATGTTGGAATTGGGATGAACCAGTGGGGGGGGGGGCAGACGTAGAGACCCGATAGTGAAGATCGAAACTGCGTGTATCGGTGATGCACAGATTGATCAATGGTAAGAAGATCCCGGTGCAGAGAGAAGGACAGGATAGCCAGATGCACGCGCTTCCCTGTCACGCTGAGCGGAGCAGTTCTTGGCGTGCCGGTACATGTTGCTGAGGACTGTGAATTGACGGCCGCACCCTGGTACGGTGCACGTGTGCGCTATACCAAGATAGGCGAGTCAGAATGACAACAGAGCATGAGAGGCACGAGTGGACGTACGTCGAACCCCAGTATGAGAGTTGAGATGGGTCTAAGCGAAACGTCAGCATCTGCAAGGAGCGACAGCGCATCGAGAAGGACCTACTCTGAGGGTGCTCGGGCGGTCGCACACCTTATTGCAATGCGGACATACTCTCGTATCATCTGCGGGATTGACTCCATCCCCGCGCTGCATGCTCCGAGCGACACGCATGGCGACCTTGAAGTTGCTGTTGGACGACAGTGTGCGGCCACTAGGCGCCATGACACCGAACTGCGCTGGTGGAGACGAAGACGATGGCGAGGATGACGCGCGTCGACTAGGCGCAACAGGTCGCTGTTGGCTGACGTGTTGCTGCGGGATCAACGCCGGCGGGTATGAGTGGCGTTGAGTGGGAGTTGGTGCGATGTAGGGCGGCTGGGTCGGAGGCTGGTACGTGTTCGGCGGGCATAACACAGGCTGCGTGTATGGGCTGATGGGCGACGGTGTAGCAGACTGGTACAGCCCAGTGAAAGCCTCCTCATAGGTCGTTGCTGGGAGGGCACAGGTAGGAGGTGTCTGAACTGCGAGAGGTTCAGAACGTGTGCAGTCATAAAATGCGAGAGGGGCGCACCAAGATACATATCTTGCAGACCAAGTGCTGCGCCCGTGATCTGTGACATGAGCTGGGCATCCCAGCTCAAGTAGTCCTGCTGCTCCTGGCTCACAGCCGAAGCTTGAGGATAGTAGTAGGGTCCGTTGCTGCTTGTGTACTGGTTCATGACTGGCAATTTGCCGAAGAGAGTAAAGTCCTGGTGGGAATGAGGCCGGAGAGCTCAATCCTGGGTGACGATTTGCGGATCGGGTGGCGCCTTTCGGCTTATATGCAGGCATGCCCACCGCTCGACAGCCAGCCGATCGAATTGCAGAGCAACGACTCCCACCCGAATGAAAATTGATTCTCGCCTCCGATGAGCAGTATTTCCTCGGACCAACCCCGTTGGCGAAAATGCGAATCGAACTGCAGTGCAGAAGACGACGAAGTCTGCCGTTCGGACTCGCGCGAGGCAGACACATTGGACCCAACAACCAAACTAGTCACTACCGCACTCCGTGTATTTTCCGGAAGAGAAGCCGAGTTATCACTTGCCGTTGCTACAGCGGCGAGTGTGATACTGCCTTTGAGCTCATGTTGCACACTGATAGACCCAAGCCACCACAGCTAACTGCCGAGCCTAAAAAAGATGTGACTTTGCAACGAGACGGGATTGAGTAGGCCATTGCCTTCCGAGTCGGACGGAAGTCAGTGTTGGGATAGGTGCTTTTGCGTGAGACGATGAGAGGCGTTTGTTTGTTTGCGCCAAACACGAATCGTCTGCGTCCGCTCCTCGGATGCGAATCGTGGAAACGTCTCTAAGCTCAACCCGAACCTCTGTCTGTCTGCATTAGAGCTATTCGGACGGATAAGTACTGCCCTGAGGGTGGGTTCTTTCCGTTTATATGATTTCACAGACTTCACAAGCTTCGGCGGACACGTTCTCGCGCACATAGATCTCCTACCCGTATTCGGACACCGACTCGTGTCAACCCCTGGAATAACATTCAACGATCGACAATTCCGCTCGAACTTTGTTTCTCAAATGATTCGCGGCTCCTCGTGCACATAGAGAGATGTTGGATAAGCGTACCGCACCGCGTGCGTGGCTGGCGGGCTAACTTGACGGATTCTCAGGACAGCGAATCTCGAGCAATGAGAGCCATGAACGAGACTCTCCGAGATCGAGCGGGAGGGATGACGTGTTCACGAGAGAGCTGTCCGCGTACTTGGCCGCGGTGATGATCAGCTTTAGCTCTCAGCGTGACGCAAGTCACTCGAGTGGGGTCGGCAGCAAAGGACGCGACATGTTGCTGACGAGCGCTGATGATAGCGAAATGACAACACAACCCGATGCATTAGATTGTTGAACACGGCACCCTATCCGAGATCTAAATAGCCGACTGATAGCGACTCGCGAAGCTCAGTCATCCGAGGCTTGCAAAAACTGTCGCAGAAGACCATTATCCACGGGCCCTATGGCAAAGGGAGAGAATGAGTTTAGTGACCAGAAGAAACAAGACATGTGAGACAACTCACTCCCCACAGTAGAACTTCCTAGACTAGACATACTACGGCTCACGCGGTAGGCCAGTGGGCTATCGTTGGCGCTGGCGGGACAAGATGGCGTTAGAAAGTGGGCATTGGCTATGCGGCACGTCAGTTTACCTTGGAGTAGAGGTAGCGCTGCTCATGAAGCTATTCGCGGCGCTTGCTGTGGATGCTCCAAAGATTCCACCCACCGGGTTGCCATTCCCAAACGTTGACGGCGGCCCTTGTGGATTGAGTAAGAGATCGGTGCGTGATAAATGGGATCAACGTACCTCCATAGCCCTGCTGCACACTAGCAGGACCGAAAGGGAGAGGGCCACTGTTCACCGCTGCCCTCGGCGGCGAGGCTGGATAGCTGGTGCCAGATGCACCAAGGATGCTCGAACTGGGTCCTGCAGTCGATGCGCTCAAAGAGCTAGACGGCGCGAAGATGTTGCTAGCTCGGCGAGAGATTCCTAGCTGCAGCGGACCCTGCGTCGATGCGAGCAAAGGTGAAGCGGCGCTAATGCTGTTACGCAGCGGCGAGGACATGCTCGGATTGGCGCTGTATGTCGAACCCTGTCGAGGCGTAACTTTTGAGATTCCCTCGAGTGGACGATGAGCGGTTTTTACTGGCGAAGGAGCGACTGCAGCTTCAAGTTAGCAGAAGAACAGTGGGAGGCACAACAGGATGGAACGGTGCAACAGCAGGCGAAATTGCTCGTGACCATGACCCAGCACGAACCTCTAGGTGTTCCTGGAGGCGGCCGGCGAGAACTTGGCGGTGGCGGACTGGTGATCGAGTATAATGTGAAGGCGGCGTTCAACGCGGTGAAACCGAAGAACGCAATCCCTGAACACCAATCAACAATCAGTGAATTTGAAATAAAAGAAGCGATATCACGACGAATGTGGGCCAAAGGGTAAGAGGGACAGAGAGAGTTCTCACATGCGTATCCAGTAAAACGTCCAATTGCGCCAAGTGTGATCCACTCAGGAAACCATCCCCAGCCTTCCAATTGGGCATACAACACCCGGGAGAAAAGTAAAAGTCCGATCGCCACGAGATTTGACTTTAAAGATGCCGTGGCCGCGCTGCGCTGAGGGCGCCCGATCGTGGGCAACGCCGGCAGTGGGGATGCCAGCGGAGAATCGAAAGACGGGGCTTTTGGGGTGGCCATTGAGGTAGTCGAGAGTCCGCGCCAGGTGTCGTAGCGATGTTGATCGAGACGAGTGTTTACGAAGAGGTTTACGCGCGGCGACCAGGTGAAGTAAGGGCGCGAGACCAAGTTGAGGACTGGCGCTTGCCGGAGGTTGAAACGGAACTTGAAAGTCTTGAAGGAAAGTGGGGGTATTTGTATTTATGCCAACTTCTGGGGCTTTCAAAAGGGTTGCAGATCCTTCTGAATTCGAAGAAGAGAGCCGTGTAGCTCAGTCGCTGGCCCAGCCTGATCAAGGCAGGCGCTTACCCGCTACTCAGCCTCTCAAGCCACGACTGCCCTTGCTTCAAACCCCATCAGACTACAAATTGGATCACGATGAACTTCTCCGGCGAGACTCAGTACGTTCATCACAGTCAACGGTCAAGAGAACGCAATTTCAATAAGAAGCCACGACAAAGATAGAAACATTATGAACCTCGTTCAAGCCTCCAACGCATCGCCCCGACCACCACGAGCGAACCACTCCTTCTGCTCCCCGCATGTCTCGTTTGTGCACCCGGGACACCGAAGCAGCATCTGTTTGCTCACCGGAGAGATCTTGCCAATTATCAGCCATTTTCGACTTTTAAAACGTGAAAAGCTCATGTAAACGCACCTCCTCGGCATCGATGCGCTTGAGGTGCTCCGCGACGATATCGGCCAGCGCGCGCACAAAGACGGGGTGGGTGTTGAGTGCGGGTGCTCGTGTGAGGTGTATGCCAACCTGTAGGTATAACCAAACCAAAAAGTCGTCAGGAAGAGAGGAAGAGAAGATTCTAATGCACAAAGACGCACCTCCTGCGCGACATGCCCGTACTCGAGGTCGAGCTCGTACAGCGTCTCAATATGGTCCGACGTGAACGCAACCGGGACGAGCATCGCGCGTCTGCACGGCCAGCCTTCATGTCAGCGCAAGAAAAAAAAATCGCAACGGATAGAATAGGACGGGGCGGGACGCTCACTTGTGCCCGTTCTTTGCCAGACCCTTGATCGCCTCGCCAGTCTGCATGCCCATCCAAGGTTGTGGCCCGACCTGGCTTTGCCAGACAAGCCGGTGCGAGAGTCGTTCGCCCTTCTCTTCGAGCCGCTGCATGACCGCGCTCACGGTGCCCGCGACCTCGGCAATGTACGGGTCACCGCGGTTGACGACGGACATGGGAAGCGAGTGCGCGCTAAGACAAGGGTATGAGGTTGGGAGGTTTGTCCGAGAAACCAAACGGACGCACCTGAAGAGCAGGACTGTATCTTCACGCTCTGCCTTGGATGACGGCAGCGTGCTCTGAATCAGTTGCGCAAATGCCTGCGAGCGAATGAGAGTGAGGAGAAGTCGTCCTATCACGACAGAGAACGCCGCGTACCTCAACCAGTCCGGTATGCGTCCCCCATCTGTCGATAACGCTCCACTGCACCCGTCACCAATATCACCACGCACTGCGCTCCTATGCGCAATGCCCTGGATCAGCTATCAGCTATACAGAAGAAAGCAGACGCACCGGTACACCTCGTTGAGGCTGCTTCCCGTCGTGCTGCAGCTGTACTGAGGGTACTGACTGAAGGCTACGACGCGCTTCACGCCGTCCGCCCGCATTTCACGCATCGTGTCGTGAACAAGCGGAGCGGCGTATCTAATAAGAGACACAGAGACACAGAGATGTCAACTACGGAGAACCAAACAGTGCCGAGGAACAACAACACACACTCACCGAAAGCCGGTGTAGTTCTTGTAGCCTCCAGGCCGCGGTGCCAGCTCCTCCAGCAGCTCGCACATTCGCTCGCCTTGTTCTCGCGTATATCTCAGAATGGGAGAGCCGCCACCGATCTACCGAGCAGAAGACGAATGAGAAGCGACGAAATGGCTGCGGCTACAGAGCTGTTCTGACCTTTTCGTATTGTTCCTCGATACTCTTGTATCGTCTCCATGCAATGAAAGGGCCGAGAAGCCGTTGCGCAGGTAAGCGCATGAGATCGCGGTCGAGGAAGAGATTGCGGAGGAAGGAGTGAACTTCGGGTATGGTGCTGGGACCACCCATGTTGAGCATGAGCACAGCTACTCGTTGCTATCAGCGAACTGAACGCCGGACATTCAAAATATGCTTACCTGTTGGACTATAGAAGTTGCAGTCGTGGTAAATCATGGGTTGGGTTCACGATCATGGTCAAGGAAGCGCAGGTGCCGTGAACGAGAATAGGAGTAATCATAACACGAAAATGTTATGAGCATGGACTTTTACGAGGGCACGAGGAGTTACGGCTGATACTCACGGTTCAGATGCACCTTTTCTCGAATGTATTTGCCTAGCGCCGAGCGTGCTATGAGCCATTGCATGTGATCTTGTCCTACTTGTTGAACACGACCACCGCGCAGCCTGGCGCATGGAGACAGTCGCCGTGACGCGTAAACTGGACATTGATAGCGGAGGATGCAGACTGTAACAGATTCGAGCAGTGATTAGTCTACAATCGACTCTAACTTGCAGCACGGCCGTACGAGTTCTAGGTATTCAGAGGTTTGATTGTTGCTCAAGTGCCTAAGGATCGCGAAGGCAAGTATACGTGAGCCTGAGTTGTTTGCGCGGATAGTCGAGGAGGAGAGTGGAGAGGAAGGACGTGGTCAAATGCGCGGAGGCCGAAGACGCGTGTGTGACAGCGCGCGCCCGATTTGCGGTGACGCGCATTGGTCACGATCGTGTCCCGCGGATCGACGACTGCCCGCGCAAGTCAAACTTCCCCGGCCGCACACACACTCGAAACACTGATGACACAGAACGCCGCGTTACAGCCACGCCGTGGAGGGTTCCATATAAGATAGTATGATACCTCGGTCACAGTGCAGCCATTTTCGAAAAGTTCGAACCTGTGATATATTGTCCACGGTTTGAGCACCATATTCATCGTAAACCCTGGAAACTCCAAGCACGAGGAAGAACACGCGCGAGACACAGCCCACAACTACCAGTAATCCCATCACGCGCCGCTCTCAACGTACTGCCTAAGCTCCGCCCACTCGTCCCGCGTCAGACTCCACCCATCATCTTCGCCCGTCCACCCATCCACGACCTTACCCACCCGACGGCGCAGAAGATCGCCCCTATACTTCCCGCCGGCCTGGCTGAACAACAGCAGCACACGCGCGGTCGTCTCCGCAATATCTTCGTCGACGTCCGCCTTGTCGCCTTCGACACCGGTAAGGAGGGCTTCGAGGGTGCCGTGTGCGAGTATGGCGGCGACGGTCAGTGGGGCGGTGGAGGATAGCTGGTCGACGTGTGAATCGTTGATTTGGTCTTTGGGAGCACCGGGGAGGAGCAGGGAGCTGAGCAGAAAGACGCTCTTGCGGCGAATGCGCATGTCAGAGTCTGTGCAGAGGGGGGGAGGCTGAGCATCAGGGGCGTCTGCACTTGTTCGAGTTGGGAACAGCGTACCGTTCAGCAGGTGTTTGAGCATCGTCCAGCCACCGAGCGCCTCAAAGGGCACGAGCGCGGACGGGTTATATTTGAGGAGCCCAGAGATACAGTAGAGAGCCTTGGCGCGCACGTCTGGCCCGTTATTGCGGTCGGCGAGTTTGGGAAGAAGCACGTTGAGCGGGTCGAACGCGAGGAACTGGGGCAAGGGACGAGTGTGTCAATTGGCACGGGACGATTGAGAAATACGTAGTATACGCACGGCGGTTTGGGCGGCGGGGTTGTTCTGGATGGCGGTGCCGAGAACCCACAGCGCGTGCACGGCGATGGGATCGGACGGGGAGTCGACCAGTGCGATGATTGGAGCCCACATCTTGAGGTTTGTCATGTCTGCCGCACGGAGAAAGAAGCAAGCACGCATTTACAGTTGTGCGTTGAGATTCAACGGATGATGAACCTGGGCGGCGCACGTACATACCATTCGCGTTGTCGATACTCTCGATCATCTATATATGAAAAACGAGGTTGCATGTCAGTCAATCACGGAGGTTATTGTATTGTCACACAGAGCAACATATACCATCTCGAGGTTGTCCAACGCGACGACGCGGTCCTTCTCATCGCGGTCCTCATCAACAGCGACCGCGAGTTGCTCCTGAATTCGGATAAAAAATCAGCCTGTGTTGGTCGTGATATGCGACTTGACTTGAACTTGCCTTCATGAGCGTCGGATCCTGCTTCTGGAGGAGCATCTTCACGATCTCTGGGTCGAGCGGTTTGGGCAGTTCGCGTGATGAGCTGCTATCCAAGCGTGCGTTCGCTGCAGACTCGAGGTTCTCTAGGCCCCAGATGCGAGCTTGCTCCATGACAGTTGGGATGTGAATGCGGCTGAAGCAGGGAAAGATAGTGAGCTTGCTGCACCACAGATGCGCTTTCCTTTTGAGGAACCATGGACGGCGCTTATCCGGCGGCGCAGTGCGATGTTGCGCAAAGAGAGACTCGGCGAAGCGGGCGGTGGACTATCCAGAACATTCCATCATTGATCAACAAAGGCGCGAGTTTACGAGCTAGGTCGGTGTATTAGGGGTGAGGTTAGACGATACACATGCGGGCCATCATGAGGTCACGAGATTCGGAGTTTTGAGGAAGAAACGCGTTGCGGAGCTTGAACCGCTCCTTCGTCCATTGCTTCAAGGTCCTCATCAGGATTCCACGCTCATCTGTTTTGCAATGTCAAACACTCAGACCAGCCATGTTGTGATGGGCGCAGGACGCTGTTGCGCATTCCGCGACACCGCGCGTTCATCAGACTGACTGACTGGTTCAAAATAAAAGAACCGCGCGTACACCATCAGACCCACTTCACCGCACATTCGGTTCAGTTGATTTGTCCTTTTTTATGCTGCTCCGCTGCGAGAGTGGCCCTTCCGCCTCTTGACCGCGTTGATCCCCCAAAGTCGTCAATATTCACCCACCCGCGCCGAGGTGTTCAAGGATCAGGCAGTTCATTAGAGCGGAGCTGTTTTGAATAGTCAAACATCGGGTTGTGCATCCGATGCCCCCACACTCGACCGTTGCTTCGACGCGCCTGACTGGCCCGTTTGTTTGACTTTTTACGATAAACGCGGGGTCACCTGATCGAGAAGCGTATTTATAGAAGCTGACAGTATAAACTCAACAGTTGCGACTTGACCCGCGTCCTCTGACGTTCACGACCTACGCGATGACGGAAAAGTCCAACGACTACAATGCAGCCGGCGGTGTCGATGTCGAGAAGCGCGGTTCCGTCGTCGACTCGCAGCAAGAGGACACCGCGGACGTTCCCCGTCAAATTCAAGAAGACCCCGCCGCAGAACGTCGCCTTTTATTCAAGCAGGACCGTCTCATCTTGCCATTGACCGCTCTACTCTATCTTTCCGCCTACCTCGACCGCGGCAACATTGGAAATGCAAGGCAAGTCGGGCCTTGTCAGTTATCCGCACGACCTCACGCTGATGTATCCTTATAATCAGACTGCAAGGTCTCGAAGCTACCGTGCTCGACGGCGACGAAACAAAGTACTCTATCGTACTCATGTGCTTCTACATTACCTACATCGGTTCGCCTCAGCCTTCTATCTCGTTCAGCCGCTAACGGAATGACCCACCTCTCCAGTCTTCTCGATTCCTGGAACGCTTCTTGCCAAGGCCATCTTGCCTTCCATGTCCATTGCCATGGGCTGTTTGGTTTGGTCTGTGGCCGCCGCCTCTATGGCCGGTGCACAAAATTTCGCCAGCGTCGTAGTCTGCCGTCTTTTCATCGGTGTCGGTGAAGGTGCGTTACGCAACTCCTACTATCTATATAATATACAGGGCTAAACGTCTCTGGCAGCAATGTTCGGGCAGGTGCGCCGGTCTTTGTGGGCTCAACGCACGCATACTTGCAGCTCACTAATTTTCGCAGGCTGTGGCATTGTACTACAGCATGTGGTACAAGAAGGACGAAATTGCTAAACGTCTCGCCTTCTTCATCGGTGCCGGCGTTCTGGCAGGCGTATTCGGTGGTCTGGTACGTCCCGCAAGCCAATCATACCCCAGTTTTGAAACTTTGTCGTCGTCGTAGATTGCGTTTGGAGTCTCGCACATTCACAACCCCGCTATCGCAACATGGCGCATTTTGTTCCTCATCGAGGGGCTTCCGTCGTTCGTCTTGGCCGGAATCGTCATTCTTTGCCTGCCCTCCAGACCCGACAAGTCCGGGTACCTGACAGAGGACGAGCGTGTGCTCGCGAAAGCCCGGCTGCAGGCCGACTCGCTCGACGAAGGACACAACGGTAAACCAGTGGTCCTTCTTTACCACTACACACAGTCATCGCGCTGATATCACTACTCGTTATGCTTATGCAGGCATCGACTGGAACGGCGTGAAACGCGCCCTGACCTGTCCATGGACGTACATCATGTCCGTCTCGTACTCATGCATGAACTGCACGCTCGGCAGCGTCTCCGGCTTCCTCCCGACCATCATCAAAACCATGGGCTACACCAACGCCGAGGCGCAATTGTTCACCGTCCCGCCCTACGCCGTCGCCCTCGTCTTTATGACCGTCACGTGCGCCATTTCCGACCGCGTCAAGGCGCGCGGCCCGTTCGTCGCTTGCGTGTTCACGCTGTCCGCTATTGGATGGTTGATCTTGCTTACCGTGCACGAGAACCAGCGCGCGCGGTACTTCGCGACATTCCTAACGGTCATCGGAGGTGCATTCTCACATTACTACACCTGAGTTGCGCTTACGCATCTCTCATTGTAACACAGGTTACGCAGCCATCCCGCTCATCATGAGCTGGACATCCAACAACACCGGCTCCCAATCCCAGCGCGCCGTCTCGCTCGGCATGCTCAACAGCGTCGGACAGTGTCTCTCCATCGCCGCGTCGTTCTTGTTCCCCAAATCCGAAGCACCGCGCTGGAAGACCGGGTTCGGCACCAACCTCGCGCTCAACATCCTCGCGGCCTGCATCGCGATTGGATTGACGGTATATTTCCGGAGGGAGAACAGGCGGAGGGATGCGGTTGAAGGACCGCCGCCGCCGGCTGGGACCGTGCTTGAAGTTGTAAAGTTGCATGACCTTGCACCAGGTATGTCCTGCCCAATTTTTTTCTGTCCATTCATTCCTGGCTGACGAAGGGCACTTCTCTCTCTCCTTCAATGTAGGTTTCCGCTACACCCCCTAAACCACCCCAATTCACCGCTTTCTTTCAATTTGAATGTAGCATAAATTGAAGCATGTACGAATTTGACGAACGCTGCACTTGCTGAATTTCACCCGAATTGTGCGTGTTTTGCTTCTCCGTGGCTTGTCTTTCCATTGCTTGGGCCGACAGCGAGCGGCGCTGCCAGTGCATCCAGGACGAGCGCTGCTACTTGCTGCTAATCCAACTTCACCCGAAGTGTATGTGCGACGGGACAGTAACTGTTGTCTTGCTTCTTCTCCACGGCTTGTTCTTTCATTGCTTGGGCCGACAGCGAGCGGCGCTATCAGTGCAATCCACACTGCTGCTAAGCGGACAGCTCAGGATGACTGTAGGGATTGCAGGATCTAGAGCTTGAGGCGGATGTCTCGAACGCGGGTCGCGACCGCTCAGCCTCCCACCCGGCCGTCGCCGTACCATGCCGTACCCAAGCCGTACGGTTCGCCGCCCTTCGGAGCACTGCATCCGCTGGTTCAGAACGATGGGTGATCTAACATCGGTCTCAACCCGTTTCCGCAATTGAAGTCGAGAGCGGTCCATGGACCCCGTTGAGCCACTTCCGCCTCCTGGATATAATACCGTGGTGTTGCGACCCGGCAACAGTTGTGTTGACTCGATCTCTCTCTCTCCCGGGCCTTTACCTTGTTGCAATGAGCGCCAAGGGCGGTTCCCAATCTCACATGCACATCGACCACGACAGCGATGTCAACGCGCCGGCAAGCGAGTTTGTCACGCGGCTTCACAAGTGCGTGGCCTATCGTCCTACGTGTGACAATGGGAGGCACTGAGCTGACATTATCAGGATGCTCGAACAGAATCTGTATCCCGGCGTCATCGAGTGGATGTCTGGCGGAGACGCGTTCGCCGTCAAGGACGTCGGCGCGTTCGTGACCGTGGTCACCCCGCGCCAGTTCAAACACTCAAACTTCGCCTCGTTCGTAAGGCAGTTGAACAAGTACGACTTTCACAAGGTGGGTGGGCTACTCGTCCGGGATCAACCAATCAATACGGGCTGCTGCTGACTTTTGGCTTTGATTTCGCCCAGATCAAGGCGAGCGATGACGAGCTCGGTCTCGACGGAAAGCAGGTGAGCTGGAGCTTTTGAATCCTGAAGCCTGCCCTGTCTTGGGGCTAATCAATCCACGCAGGCGTGGGTTTTCAAGCACCCGCACTTCCGACGTGGGGACACCAAGGTTCTCGACCATATCAAGCGGAAGGCCGTGATCCCCACCACGTCGCGCAAACGCAAGTCCACGAACGACGATTTCCTGCCTTCTATGGACAGCGATGCCACCGGCGAAGACCTCCGGCAAGAAGTCGACGCGTTGCGCGTTTTGTGCACGACGACATCGACCGAGCTAGATTCGCTGCGAGACATTGTACAGCGTCAGCAACAGGTGCTGACCAAAGTCCTTTCGGCCCTTGGGCAACCACAGCCCACTGGTAGGCAGATCAATAAGCCCCTTTTTCGAATTTTATTCACCGACATATCGACCGGCAGATATTTCTTCTCTGCTTGCCTCGCGCATTCCTACTATGGACCTGATGAACACGGGGCTGCGAGCTCAACTAGGCGGCATGCAGACCGCACCATCCCTGCTAGAGCAGACGCAGATGTTAGATCAGGGTTCGCTGCTTGCGTCGATGCCTCCAACTACCCAGCCTTACTGGAACGTTGCGCCGCAGATGATGCAAGGACCCTGGTCTTTTGACGGCCTCCCGCTGCCTATGGATACTTCTCCCGGGAGCGCTAACATGTCGCCTGATCTACTGCCGCAACAGCCTAGTGTCATAGTCGACGACCAGGAAGTGGTCCCTGTCTCGATGGGCAATCTCGTTGGCGCGGTATCCCCGGCTGCCAGCAGCTCAAAGACTTCATCTGCTGCGCCTGCTGCACCGACCTGGTCAGTGCGGCCGCGTGTTCTGCTGGTGGACGACGATACGGTGACTTGCATGCTATCGGGGCGTCTGCTCAGCAACCTTGGCTGCGCTTTCGATGTCGCAAAGGACGGCGAGGACGCTCTGGAGCGCATGAATCGTGCACAATACGATCTCGTCTTGATGGTACGTTGCTTCCTTCTCAGATTTATCTTTGAGCTCATGATCTGGCTTTAGGACATCGTCATGCCCCATCTTGATGGAGTCGCCGCGACCGAGAGGATCCGTCAGTTCGACGGGCACACTCCAATCATTAGTATGACGGGAAACTCGAAGCCGGCGGACGTTGTGAATTATATGACTCATGGTAGGCTCAGCTCGCTCTTAGTGATTCACGCCTGTTGTGCTCACATGAATTCACATAGGCATGACGGACATCTTGTGCAAGCCATTCACAAGAGCGGGCCTCGAAAGCATTCTGGATGTACGTCGCTCCTGAATTTTGCAACTTTTGGAAAGCTCGGTCTCACGCTGTTCGTTCCATTAGAAATATCTGATCCACCTTCGTGCGGTCTGGGACCTGAAGAATCTGCCAAGAAGCCCAGGCGTGGACTCGTTGCCCGGCCAACTCTCCTTCACAGCATTCACGCCTGGCTCTGATTCTCTAGAGTCGCTACTGCAAAGCTGTATGGACCCCAGCCTCGCAATGGCCGCCGCGCAGACCGGGCCACTGCTTCGCCCAGCGTTGACACCAATGGGTATCCTCGGCAAACGATCATGGTCTACTGCTGACCTTGATGGTGGGGATTTATCGGCCATTCCTGACTCAAAGAGATCGCGCTTTGAGGTTGTGGAATGAGCCTGCTCGCGCTACCGATATGCTCTCGGACTCCGTCATCTAAGCCGCAACTCTCGACCCCAACTCAAAATGTTGCCGTGCATTTACTATGACAACTCTCATGCTCTTAATTGCCATGCTCTCCCTTTTTTTTTGCGCTTTTAATAGTCGCATCTACAAGTCATATTTATAGTGTATTTGCCGGATTCGACTTCACCCTTCCCTCGATCTTGGGCTAGTGCAGTCCCCTTCTCATGTTCCCCAGCAGCTTTCAGGTTTCCAGCATTCTGGACATCTTACGTGTTGAGCGCTTGTAGTTCCCCTCTAATTTAGAGGACTAGGTAAATCCAGGACATACTGCATTCAATCGCATCTCGCATCCCATGTACAAGTACCAGAGTAGTTCCCAACCAACCATTATCTACACATCCTCTGAGTTAGGTGTCTTGAACGATGCGCCAGGGCTCTTGCGTCGAAACCTTTAAGCCCGCTAGCTTCAGCGAGTTTGTGTTTGTAAAATTGAAGCTGTCGGGATTCAAATCATAGCACGTTCCCAGTTATTGCAGTCAGACTCACCAAGGCCTTCAGTTGCATTCGAGCCCAGTCTGGACACCAAGAAGATGGAAGCGGTAATTTTAGAGTTCGTCACATCTAGCCTCGGGCTCACGCTCTGCTGTAGTCTGTAGCTAGTCAGTCTGCGATGTCAATGAGAAGAGAGCCCAAATCAGCTCAAGATTCGGCTCGCTGCATCACGTGGCTGCCAGTCGGGGAGAAGGGGTCCGCCGCCGCTGCTGCCAGGGCTTCGCGAACTAGGGAGGGACCTTTGGCGCAGCATTCACACGGTGACATGCTGTACAAGACTGGCGCACACCGCTTGCTTCGCCACGGCCCACCACGATCCGAGCGGGACCAGTACATCTGAACTCAATGACTCCCCACTGCCTTCAAGCTTGTTGCCTGCAATGCAGGTCTTGAGCCTCAAACAGTTATAGCGCCACTGATCTTAGGTTACTGTTCAAGTAGCTTGTCGCCCTAGGCGCTGTCATCATATATGAGCTGCGTATAATCAACAAGGGAACGTCCGAAGCAAGACGAGAGAGCCTTCATCCCCACTCCATGAGCTTTCCCGGATTCGAGCCCTCAAATGCACTACACCGCTGGAGCTGATGTTGTACTGCAAGCTAAATATCAACTGGCCGACATCAAACGGTCCGCTCGACCATGTGGAGCCATCCACAGATGCCATTGACTTGAAGGTTGACAATGTTGTGTGCTATGTATCGAATGACCAGCCTGGGAGACTCTTCCATACTGCGCTCAATATCTTCCAACTTCCTGAACCAAAACCTAAACGGTGTAGAACTTCGCTCAGTCTTGGGAAAGAGCTTGCTTTGACAGTGCCGCGACGAAAGTGACTGATCCTGGGTGACACAACGTCCTTCACCCAAGGGTGGCTTGCAAGATGGCCCATGATTGCCGAGAGTCCGTAGACATGTTCGAAGGCAGATAGAACACTGCACATAACGGCATATCATCACCAGTTCATCACGCCTCGAGTCTGGGCAACGGGGATGGTGGTGTGTCAGGTCACGACACCGCTATGAGAATGCCGTTAGTGAGTGATGGCCCCTGTTCTCAGGTGTACCTGAGGGGTGTCTGATGGGGTGTGTTTGGGTGGGAGACGTCGTTGCCTGCTTCACTGGCATTCCAACCACGAACTGTTTGGCTCAGTAACACATGAGCGATTTTGACAGGCATTGTACAAATGAGCTTAGAGTAACGCGCACAGGGAAAGGAGAGCCAAGAAAAACACCATGCAAGCTGCATGCTGAAGCAAGAACTGTCGCCGTCAGGAGCAGCCGGAGGGATGAAACGTATGATACAGTACAAGACCAAGCCAACAAGGCAAGTATTAGACGGATTTGAGTGTGGAGGCGATCTTTCTCGTAATGTCTAGACAGCAGGTTCAGTACTGTACGACCCACAGCTTGCCCTCTTCGCTACCGAGCACCAGCGTCGCAAATGCTTCATCCCAATCTGCGACGACGATGCTCTGGAGTGAGCATGGCAGCAGCAGCTCAACGGCGGGCGGTTCGCGAGCCGCCCGCAAGCCGCCAATTGTCGGAGGGTCTGGGAGCATGCAGTTAGTTTGCTTGTTCGGTGTGATGTCCTTCAAAGATGACTCACGATCAGGAACAGATTCACTTGAAGGTGCTCGGAAAGGGTTGGACGCTGAAGATCGCGCGTGATATGCAAAGTCATACGGCATAGGAACGATGGGCGGGCGAGTGCTGAGCATTGCCGGGTTGGGCTGCGGCTGAGGAGCCTTCTGTTGTATGTTTTGTGGAAGCACCGGCGGAGGCACCATTTGATGTGTGGCGACCGTGTTAAATGGTTGCGGGCATGATATTGGCGGGTGAATGTGAGCGGCAGGGGGTGAATTGAACGCGTTTACGGCGGGGCTGGCATTGAGCTGTGCCTGCTGTAGGTCCGAGGCGGATGGGATGATCCACCCACCTGGGGGCATACCAGATCCAGGCGTCTGCGGCAACAGCGACCCAATGAAAGGCGCCGGTCCGGGGTCCTCTCTGCTACTGCCGGCGCTCGAGATGTAGTACGAGTAGCTTTTGTTGCCGGTGCCTGTTTCAGAGTCAGTCTCTGTGTATGATACATGCTCGTCGTCCGAGTAGACTTGTGATTGACCAGGCTGCTCGTTTTCAGGGGAGCCATGATGGTTCTGAGATGCAGGCGCGCGCAGTGGCGACCTGAGAGGGTCATCGCCGTCTTGCAGAATATGTGCAAGCGAACCTCGTCGGTTTGCAGATGAATGTGTGGAACCGGAACTGCGGCTAGCCAACGACTGGATGCTACCCCGCGAGCCAAATAATCGACTGGGCCGCAGGGAGAACCCAAAGGGCATATCCTCATCAGTGTCTGCCTCGTCGGAAGCGTCGTGCAGCAATGAGGTAGCCCAGCTCAGTCGTGTGCACCAAGCTCTTCCTTCCGTGAACCAGACACCTAAAGTGCCTCGCGCTCCGAGAAGAGGCGAGGCAGCGTGACCTGGGTTCGTGGAAAGACCAGAATATGAAGAGGACCCGGAAAGCGAACGAAATGTCCCACAAGACACCGACCCTGGTGTACCTGATATCGAAGACGTAAGAGCAGACGATTCTGCCGTGCTTGAGCCACCATCGGGCAGGCCGCTGCTGAAAGTTGAATGCATGGCAGTCGCTGCCCTTAAGGCACGTAACGGAATAGGTACAATGACCTCGTCGATCTCGGGTGATTTATCCGGTCAGGCTTCGTGAACTGATATTGGACAATGTGGTTGTCTCTCGGCGGGAAGAATTTTTATCGCCAGGTGTAGATGGGCTGGGTGTGGTAGCGTCCGTTGATGATCCCGTGGTGTGCACAGATCGCGAAGCTGAGGAGGAATGACTGGAATCTGAACCGGAGACAGACACTGGGTAGCCGGAAGGTGTACTTGATGGTGCCGTGCCGCTCAGATCGCTACTTCTTGTGCCAGAAGATGCTGCAGAGGCTGAAGTTGCACGTGGTGGAATGCACGTAGCTCCAAGCGCCGGTGCTGGTCGTGAACAAGACGCTGACGTTGTGCGAGAAGACCGAGCCTGCTGGGCGCTAGATCCCGCAGGTCGCGGCATGTCGAAACCTAGGCGGTGATGTTCGAATCTCGCTCCAGCGCCGCCGGCTGTCGTGCGAACAAATACACTGAGTGTCCCACCGGCTAGTTGCGCTTCATCATCGCCGCCATGAACCCTTAACCGCGACCCTGAGGATTCGCGCTGCGACTCCAGCGCGAGCGACACGGGCATGCACTTTGTTGGGGGCACGTCTGCGATCCTAAACACACCTTTGGCCGTCCACTGTCTGCTGTTGGTCGAGTATGGCGGAAGCGGGATGAGCTCGTCGTGAAAGCAGCTGATCAGCCCCTTCGGTTCGCCACACCGCTACCCGAGCGTTCACGGTCGCGACCCGCCTTGCGTAGCGCCTGCAAACTGCCTTTCGGTAGATGTGTTAGCCCAAGCGCGAGCGCACCCTCTGCGCTCGTGCCGTAAAGCAGCAACAGCGTGCGGGTAAGCACGAGCCGCGCGGTGCTCAGCTGGATGAGGTACACGCATCCCGTCTTGAGCCGCACCGAAATGCCCGTGCTCGGTGGCGGCGGCACTGAGTTCAGATGTGCGCGTGCGTGTGAGGCCGCCGTCTGTGGCGTTGCAGGTATCTCATCATCCGCGCTCCACTCCCAGACTAGCACATCGACGAAGTGCGTCGAAGGGTTCATCCGTGCGGCTGCGACACGGCGCCCTGCACTTGTAACGCCAAGCGCGAACAGGACCGCACTGTTGCTCAGGGAGTGTGCGGCGACTGCATGAACCGTCGGCACGGTCAAAGCGCCGCGAGTAGAGTCGAGTAAAAGTGAGGGTGGTGAATCTGCTGGATTCCCATCGCTCAGCAGCGATGGAAACTTGAGTCGTAGTACGGTGAGGATTGGTCGCCTGTATGGCACAAGTTGGTTAGCGCACGAATGGAAAAAAAAAGGACTGAGACATTGGCGCATCGTGGAATTGCACCGAGAACGGCCGCGGACGTGAATATGGGCGTCAAATTCATGATCAGGGATCGAAGGCACATGAGAACGCGGGCAGATCGCGGGATTAGGGGCATGTCGCCGACTCAGCGGAGGCAGACTTCCGAGTGGATCACACTGCGAAATACCAGGCGAGAAGAAGAGGAAGAGACATACCCTGAGCTAGTGTGTGCAATAGCAACAACTGCGCCGCATGCATCCTCGTCTTCGTCCCACGCGACAGTGCGGGCCTCGAGGCTGTAGGGTGCACAAGCTAGCTGGAACCTCGCAGCAGGTGATGCGGTGTGATTGGTCGCGTCCGCGCTATCTACCTCGGGTGCTGCATCCCAGACCACGAGTCGACCGCTGCTTGAGAGCGAGACCACCCAACGGCCGCCTCGAACGACACGCAGCAACAAAGGAGCAGAAGAGTCGCCAGGCACAGTGGAAGCCAACTGAGTAGTTGCTCGTGGCGAGAGCACGGGTGGGTGCATTGGCGAAGTGGTCATGTGTGCTCCGCGGAGATGGAGTCGTTTGAAGCGGAGCGCGCATGCATGCAGTGTCTGACCAGAACATGTCGCCGCTGTACGTTGAGGTGATGGAAGAAGTGGTAGAGGAATGCCTCGAAAGACGTCGAGCCAGACACGTGCAGTGGTCACAAGAACGGTGCGAAGGACGTGCGAAGTCTGTCCATGCTAGTCAGTCGGAAGTTTTATGAGACTGTGGCATTGAAATATACATACCTGCGCCAGACTCAAGACATCATGGACGTTCAAATACTCGCATAAAAGCAGTAAAAGCTCGTGCGGGAGGTTTGAAAGACCTGCTCGGACCTTGCCAGTGCGGCCTATTGGGTCCCTCTCCACTCCTACCGCCAACGATGCAGTCATAGAAGAGGCTGAGTACGACCTCTTTGTAGCACGCCCTAGAGATTCTGGCACGAAAGGAGCACTCGCAAAGTCCATCCGACCAGCTCACCTACGAGCGCGTAAGATCGGAAGGCAAGCACTGAACGGGATGTGCTGCTTCCGCTTGGCGCAGATTGGGCGCCTTACCGTTTTCGGCGTCTTGTTTCTCTTGCGCTCATGCGCAACGCATCGTCATTACTAGACTTTTTCAAGTGCTCTCACGCTAAATATTACCACGCGACCTCGATCAATGGATGCCCCGGATGTCCACCTCTCAGGCGAGCACCCAATTAAGAATCCTGAGCTAGCGGATGGTCACAGTGGTAAGTTTGTTGTTTAACAGTGGTTAATTTACGATGTGGCAGAATTGAATTCAAACTATCAAAGTGCAGCGCCGTACGCTCAACTCTAAACCATGCTTCGAACAATCATCAGAAATAACTCGGCGGCCGCACGATTCTAGACTCACCGCGCTTCTGCCGCGTACTCTGTCTCGCAATTACACTGACCCAGGAAGCAACTATAGGATGGAATGGGGTCATAAGCGAAGCGCGGAGCGCGAGCCTCGACTAGTATTGAAACAAGAGCGCTTCTTATACGACTAGGTCAGGGTGTGTGTGTGCTTTAAACATTTCAGCGAGTTGACTATGAGGACTAATATCTGCGGGTACGTACCAAGGAGGTCGCATAGAAGTCTCGAAATCATTTGAGCTTGAGAATTCTGGCTGATGATTTAGTAGCTGCCACGTTTGATCGTACTTAACTCTCAGCTTTCGCGCTTTGCATGTGTCGGATAGTTCGGGTTTCATGGTATCCGTGAAGCTGTAGCTGCTGCGACAATGATATCTACTCAAAGACCTCCCTGCGAGCCGCTGCGCACTATCAACGGAGCATGTGAACGGGCGCAGCCGGAAGAGAACACGTAGAGCCGGTGCGCCACTATTCCTTCTAGCTCACACAGCGGGCACCTGGGCGTTGACAAACATAAGATCAACGCGGCGTTGACTGTTTCGTCTATCAGGCTGTTGGTAAACGCGCCGTTTACACAAATAGGTCAACTGCCACGCACACCGTAGGGCTGAGGTCATGGCCACACCCCAGACGGCTGCGACTTTTTCCACTCAGTAACAAGCCAGAATAGTACAATCAATATGTAGCTGGCGTTCTTGTTCGACGAAGTGCATGTACTTAGAATAAGCGTCGCAGGATAATAGGTACGCGAGCAGATAACTTATATGCGCAAGGCTTGAGCTACTATACACGCACGCAGCGACGGCGTTCAATGTGTGTGCCTTGTCATTTATTTGCAACTGGGAGGCCTAATCTCCTCCTATGGCTCGTCGACGTGTCCGCTAACGCAACTGTCCGTGAGTCGTTTGCCGTCTTCGGAAACCGCGCCTCGACCGACGCACGGTCCTCCGGGTTCAATGGCAGTGTTAATAGCGCAGCAATCGCGCGGCGACATCCTTCGTCCTCGGGATCGTCCTGAGAGAACAGCTCGTGCGCTGCAGCTACTGCGCGACGACGACCCCGTGAAAATTTCGCAAGCCGATGCACGTACGTCGCCGCCAACCCGGAGTCCAAGCGTCGCACTTCCTCAGGTACGCGTGCCCAGTCTTCGTCGAGTCGCGCCATGGAGCCCGCCGAATCAAGCAGGGCGGTAAGCGCCGGTGCGTTGGACGTATCGAGGTGAGCTATCAGGAGCAGGCGCATCCGCTCTGCGTCGGCGAGTGAGAGTCCGTTGTATGCCGTCAGCAGCGCTGCAAAGAGCGGCGTGTGCTCAGGAGCGGATAGAGTGGAGATGCTAAGCTGCTCGCACAGTTGCACGGTCCGTAGTGCGTATGCCTCGTGCTGTTGCAGTGGGGTCGAGTCGATGGACGTGGAGTCAAGCAACCGTGCGCCGCGCGCGCTATCGATGCGCAAAGCGACGACTGCCGCGCCGACGCTCTGAGTGTACGCAGTAAAGAGACCGATAGGGGGTGTACCACGCGCCTGAGCCGTCCAAAGGTCTAGGATCCGCTTAAACTGCTCATGGGCGAGAACGGTGGCATCCGGGAACCTCAACTGCATAATGATACCGACCATGCGCTTGAAGTTGTTGTTTTGAATCGTTGGGTGTCGGGCAAGAGCGTCGACAGCATCCGCATGCGATTCGGCGCGCAGAATAGCCGCGTGAATCGCGCTCGTCTCGGTGTTGATTCCGTCGGTTGGAATCTGTAGCCGCTTAGCATGGCTCAAGATAAGGTTGATATGCGTGAGCCTGTCGGGGATGGTGATATTTCGAGCGAGTACGGCGAGCAGCGCACTGACTCCGAAGCGAATTTGCCCAGTCTGGTCGGTGCTGATGTAGGGGACATGCTCGAACTGCGTCTTGAACACTCTTATGGCCAACTCAAGCTCAGCCACGTTCGAATACTGCAGAGGGCCGTGGCGCAAAAGGTGGTTGATGAGACTTTGCGCGACCCAGTGCCACACGAACACATTTGGTTTCGGCGTGGCGTAAACATATTCGAATACGTCGAACGCAGCGCGTGGCCCGGCAGAATGCAGCGCATTGTTCACGGCACGGCTCCAGTCCATCGTGTTGGGTACCATATTGACGGCAGCGGCGATGCGCTCGACGTCCTTGGGCTGGTGAACGTCGTTGCCAATGAGCATACCGAGTAACGCTGGCCCGGGAGTGGTGCCAGTCACACGCGGGAGAAGACGTTGCACGCTGGGCAAGACTGCGTCCAGGGGCAGCGTTTCGCGTGCGCCTTTGACCATTTCGACGAGCCGACTTGCAGATGAATACGCCCTGGAGGATATGTAATCGCTCGTGGTAGGTCCTCGTAATACATCGTCGAGTTCCGTGGAGATCGTGGTCCGAATGTTATACAGATGTGAGCGCAACTTCCCAGCAATACGCTGAATTCGGCCCTTGCGCGAGATGGCGAGGTGGTCGGCAAGCTTGAGCAGATCGACGATTTGCTCATGAACCTCTTGGCCTGTCCTGGCCGCGTTGTAGTGCATCTCCAGAGCTGCACTAATACCATAGGAGCCAACGCGGCCTTCTTGGCACCATAAAGCAAAGGCGGGAGAGCGTACGAGCTGATCAAGGCGCTCCAGGTCTTTGGCATGAACCAACGCGTTGATCAAGTTCCACCACGCCTGCCCAACCACGTTGACGGTGTACACGCCGTCACCCTTGAGCACCTCAAGGATGGCTCTAGATAGACCTCGCGCGGTAACCGTATCCTTGGCTGCCTGGGATGCATTTTCCAAGTACACGTGCGTGGTTTCGCGAGGGGCGATGAGTAGGGATGGAGGATCAAGGCGAAGAGGCGTGATTGCGAGGGGTTTTTGCGAAGAGTGATACAGCGCTTTCAGATAGCTCAGGACCTGAGTTCGTGTTCGTGGTGGAACGTTCGAACTACCGGGCTCGGATGGCGTTCGAACTGGGGTAGGCCCAACGCTGTCATCTGCTTTTGTAGATAGACATCTTCGGGTTGCGCGCAATGAAACGGTCCTCGATCTTGAGCAGGTTGAAAAAGAGCGGGGAAGGCGGGAGCATGCCTGGCGCATGCCGCGCTTGTAGCAGGTTGCTTCGCGAAATTTAAACTGCAAAGAGGCGTGCATCGGACATTCCCGGATTCGCGTCTCGCGGAGGAGAATGGGCTTCATCCCTTCAGCAAAGCAGGAATACCTTAAATAGGTGAATACAGTCCATCTTATAATTGCACCTCCAAAATTTTGTGTATCTACCGGAGCTATGCACGGCGCGTCCTGGCCTACAACATATATCTCTGTAAACAGCCCTGCCCACCGAGAAAGGGGACGATAATGTTTCCCCATTGAAGCCTTCTTAAGGCATTGAAGACGCTTGAAGACCTTCAGGCTCTTTGACTAGGCATCGTCCAGGTTCGGTGTCGAATCCTCACCGGGGCAGCCTTTACCGAGGGCGTTGTTCAAATCCTGTCTCGCAACAAGGCGCAGTTCAGTTTTCACTGTGCTCTACGCGCCGCGGACTCGTGGTGTTGGGAAAGGTATGCGCGGCATGTGGGACAAGAACGTCGACGAACACATGCGCTCTCGCGTACGCGGTTGGCGCGACGTGCGCGACTATGGCATGCAACGATGCAGACGAGATTAATCTTGCTAGCCTCATAAACGACGTCCAGGCTGGCATAGACGTCTGGACCGAAGCCACACGTGCAGCGATCAGCAGGGAGATGAACGAGTCGGCCCGGCGGCCAGACAGAATACGGCCACCGAATGACGGGCGTGGTCGTACTATGCAGACGGCGAGAAAGAGTTCAGGCGGGCAGGCTCCACGCATAAATCTGGCTTAAATGTCGAGCTATTCTCTGAGACAGAAATCTTCAAAGGCTGAGTCTTGATACTTAGCTGCCGGCAAGCCAACCCCACTGCCAAATTATGTTCTTGACTGGATATCAAAATTATTTGTGAGCCAGTTTCAGTTCTGCGTCAGTGTCCGAATCTACTTACTGTATCAAAGCTGTCATAGAACATTATCTCTGCCTCCGGTCTGCTTTGGGTCCACTGACTATAATCCGAGCGATTCTTGACATGCACCTGCTCACGTGACCATTTATTGGACCTGCGCGATGGTACGTACACCGCCATCTGTGCAGACATGCAAGACTTACGCCGATAGCTTGTATTATAAATGCTTAGGAACAGAGAGGTTGAATGCATTCATGCAAAACGCCGATTTGGAGATGCACCAGCATACGTTCACTCTGTGATGTCGATATAGTATCAATGAACCCGCATAACTAACTACTTTGCACTGGGTCGCTATCTGACTGTTTTTATATATGCTCCCTTTAGTTGCACGCATAGTAGTCATGTGCAGAGAGACTCGGTGGCTGTCATATCGTATCTTGGTCTATGCTAATATAGGGGACAAAGGAGCGTTTACCCATCTTGTTGTCAGCGGCCCGTTGACAGATCGTTTATCGACGTTCACGTGCCCGCTGTGTAATGAGAACCTGTTATAAGCACGCCCAGACAGACAAGGAATGAAGAGTTGTGGCTGTTTCGAGCTGTCGATTTACTGCTGATTTGCAACATATGTATATGCCGGGTGCTTTACCTATGTTTGCCTTTTTCGGCTGCCTCAGGCCGACTGAGGATGCACTTGGGAGCTCTTGTTCGCATAAAATTTCCGCAGGACTTTGATATGATTACCAACAACCACAAAGAGGTGTGGCGGTCTGCATGGTCAATGTGGCACACCTCATTTACGCACATCAAAGATACGCTGTCAGAAATATTTAACTCATCTATTTTACGCCGCTGACGTAGTTGGAGGACATGTGGACGACTCTTTGACCGTTGACTCTCTTTCAGACGGTCACGATTTAAAGTCCGCCACACGCTATTCTTCCTCCGGCATTCGACGACCCAGGACGATGGTCGGGACGCGGCGCAAGACTCGGCGCAGCGCTGCAGGCGACGAAGACGGCGGAGATGCCGAAGCAACAAGTTCTCAGATAGAAAGTGGCGCAGCAGGGCACACGGTGGACCTGCCCGCGGACATGGGGCCGGAATGCTCGAGGCGATATTACCGGGGCTCGTGGAAGCGTGGGAAACGCCAAGCGGGGCGGAACTTGTAGCGGTGTATAAGGCGTTGGCGGAGCGTACGGTGGAGTTGGACAGCGTGACCAAGGAGCTCGAGGAGGCGGACGCGGCAACCCAGCGGCGCGAGACCGAGCACGACGCTGCCCTCAACGACCGCGATGCTTCCGTGCGCGACCAGCAACAACAGATCGACGCACTGGTAGCCGAGGTCGCACAGTTAAAGCTTGAGCGCGATACGCTGAGTGAGTGGGGGGGGGGTTTATTGAATTGGTTGTACAATGTCTGACATGGGTGTAGGAACTTCGCAGGCGAGTCTGCAGAACCAGTTGCACGCGTTGAGCTCGTCGCAGACAACGTCTAGCGGCGAACTGGACAGTCTACGGTCACGAGTGGAGGACGCGGAGAGCGAAAAGCGGAGTCTGATGGGGGTCGTGGAGCGGCTGAAGGAGCAGGACGCCGGACGCGATGACGAAGTGCGGACACTGCGCGACCGACTCAAAGATGCGCGCGACGAAATCAGCACACTTCAACAAGGATTGGCGTCGGCTAGCTCGAAAGCCACTTCGAGCGAGTTCAAAGCGAGCACGCTGGAGCAAGAGTTGCTCATTGCCAACCAGGAGCGCGAGCAGTTGCGCGTCGACGTCAGCACGCAGATTGAGGAGCGCTCAAAGTACCGCCGCGACAAGGACGCCCACGCCCGCACACTCCAGCAACAGCTCGACGAGGTCTCGGCTGCGGCCAGTCGCGCGCAGACGCAGCTCACTGCGCTGCAGGCTGCGCACGACACGCAGCAGCGGCAGTTGAGCCAAGCGCTGACCAAGGCCGGCGATCTGCAGGGCGAGCTCGCGGTCAAAGAAGCCGCGTTCAAGGTCGAGCTCGCCAACACCAAGCGTATGGTTGACATGCTCGAGCGCCGTCACGAGGATACACGCGCGCATGTCAGCGAGGTGGACCGCGAATGGGTCAACGAGAGCGCCAAGAATGCCGCCAAGGAGGAGGTACTGCGTCGGGATGCAGAACGCGAGCGTATGCGTGCGGATGAGCTCGAGAAGGAGCTTGATAGTCTGCGTGCGCTTGTCGACCACCATGCCCAGGCCCAGCCAACTTCAGAAACCACCAACGGCCACGGCCACGGGTTTACGCTGAGCCCGACGGCGACACTCGCGGCTAAGCTGCAGAAGACAGGACGCACCTACACCGAGGTCTACGCCGACTTTATCCGACTGCAGGACGAGCTCGGGCGGCAGCGCAGCGAAAACGCGCGACTAGAGGAGTGCATGGCCCAGATCCTCGGGGACATCGAGGAGCGCGCCCCGCTGCTACAAGAGCAGCGCGTCGAGTACGAACGCGTGAGCGCCGAGGCGCGCAGCCTGAGTGCACGCCTCGCCGACGCGCTCGAGGAAAGATCGACGGCCGTTAAGCGCGCCACACGCCTCGACACACGCACGCGCGACCTCGAGCGCGAAAAGGCGCTGCTCGAGACGCAGCTGTCTGATCTCGGGCGCCAGGTCCAGACGCTACTCCGCCAGCAACTACTGTCTCAAACCCCTGGGCTCGCACAAGCGCTCTCCGCAGACGAAACAGGCGCGGCGGTACAGGTGGACGACTTGATCGCGCGCGAGCTCGTACTATTCAAGTCCGTCGAGGAACTTCAACAACAAAATGCTCGGCTTTTGGGCATCACCCGTGACCTTGGCCAGCGTATGGAGCAGGCCGAGCAAGAGACGCAGCGCGCGGCGGACGAGGCCGACAGCGCGATGCTGCGCGAGGCAGAGGCGCTCGTTGAGGCAGCCCAGGCCGAGCTTGAGGATGCGCGCCGCACATCGCGTGTGCGCATCGAGGCGCTCCAGCGTGAGGCCGATATGCTCAAGTCGTTGCTTGGCCGTGCACAGGGCGGCTCGGGCGCGGCATCCCAGGTAGGGGCCGGCGGCGTCGGTGGAGAGTACCAAAGTATGTACACCGAGAGCCAGCGCGCGTTCGATGCGTTCAAGCTCGAGATTGGTGCGGATAACCGGCACCTTAAGGAGGACCTTGCCAGTGCGCAGCGCGAAGTGACCCAGATCACGACGCAGCTCGCAAAGGCCAACGCCAAGATCACCACTCTCGAGGGTGCGCTCTTTTCTCCTTGTGCCCTTCTAGAATGAATCTGACATATCATGCAGAATCGCTCCGGTTGGCCAACGACGAAAAGGCCGCGTCGCAGCGGGCGCTGAGCGAGGTCTCCGCCGCGCGCGCCACGCTCACGGGCACACTCGCGCGACTCGAGACGCTGCACGCCGACACCTCCGAGAAACACACCGTCGCATCCTCCCTTCTCGTCCAAGCGCAAAACCAGATCGTCCAGCTGCGTGCGGACCATGCTGTGGTTAAAGGCGCGCACGACCGTCTCGTCGCGGAGAACGCGGGTCTGCGCGGTCAGGCGACGCACCTCGCGGACGTCATGGGCAATTTGAGGAAGATGCAGGCGGACCTGGAGAAGGCGGAGGAGGGTGATAAGCGGCGCTTGGAGGCGAGGGTGGTAGGGCTCGAGGGGACGGTCGAGGAGGTGCGGGGCCAGCTTGCGAGGGAGAGGGATGTGGCCCGGGCCGCGCAGTTTCAGCGGGAGAATGAGGCGCGGGCGATGCGCGAGAAGATGGACAAGGCGGTGAGTCGTGGCTTGTCGAATTGGCGTTTTGAAAGGGCAAAGGCTGATGAGCGGTGGAACAGACGGCGGATTTGGGCGTGACGCGCGAGCACCTCGTGGCGGCGCAGACGAGCCAGACGCATCTCCAAGCGCGCGTCGACGACCTCTCGAAGCAACTCTCGGCCGCGCAGGAGCGGCTCGCCGTGTACGACCGCCGTCCCGCCGCGTCCGCGTCCGCATCCGCTGCTGCCGGTTTGACATCCGCCGACGCGGGCCAGCTCGAGACCGAGGTGGCGGACCTGCGTGCGGCGCTCAAGATCGCTGAAGTTGACTTGGTCCGGGCGCGGGCGGACGTGGAGACATTCCAGGGCATCAGCAAGTCGAGCGAGGAGCTGTTGGCGCAGGTCAATGAGACGTATGAGCGGTATCGTGCCGACACGGAGAAGGAGGCTGCCGAGAAGAATGTGCGTGACTCTCCGTCCCGGTACCCCCAATATGAGACTGACACACGCTCAGGCAGCGCTGGCGAGCCTGGAGCAGCGCGTTGTGGTGCTGCAAGAGGAGCTGGCAGGCGCAAGCGCACGTGTTAGCGAGCTGCAGACAACGCTCGGCAGCGAGCGCGCGGCTTTCGCGGCGGACAAACGCGAGCTCGAGGAGCTTGTCGCGGACATGCAGGTGTCCAGCAGCGAGACGGAGCGCGCGGCGCACGCACAAGCGGTCGCGACTCAAGAGGCGCGCGCGCGCGCGGCTGAGGCTAACTACCAGCGCGAGCTCGTCGCGCACGCCGACACGGTGCGTTCGTTTGAACGCGTTAAGGAGCAGCTCGGCCAGGTGCAGGCTGGCGTGCGCGAGTTCCAGACGCGCGCCGAAACGGCCGAGGCGCGGTTGGGCGCCGCGGAGCAGAGCTGGGCGGCGCAGCGCGAGGTCTTGGATAAGCAGATTGGAGAGCTGGGCGATAAGTGCGTTGACCGATGTCTTCATTGGGTGTAAGGGACTGACTTTGCTTGTTACAGGCACAAGGAGCTGGTCGACCAGAACAACAAGTTGCACTCGCATCTCGAGAACGTCACATCGCAGGCGGCCCGCATTCGATCTGCAGCGGAGTCGTCTGTGGGCAGCGGTGCAGACGCCGCGGCGGACAGCTCAGACTTGCAGGGCGTTGTGTCGTTCCTGCGCAAGGAGAAGGAAATCGCGGACCTCCAGCTCGAGATCAACAAACAGGAGATCGCGCGCCACAAGGCCGACATCGAGCGTCTCTCGAAAGAGCTCGACGAGCAGACCGCGCTCCTCGCCGAGGTGCGTTCTGTCTTCTCTCCTCTTCTGTGCGCCATGACACTGACACACACGGTCGCAACAGGAACGCGCGCGTATGACGACCTCGCTCGCGAGCGCCGAGCAGCAAAAGGAGCTCGTCGAGCGCATCGAGCAGCTCAACCTACTACGCGAGTCGAATGCGACGCTGCGCGCCGAGCTCACTACACACCGCAAGCGCGTCGCGCAGCTCGAGGCGCAGGTGCAGGCCGCGCAGGCCGAGCTCGAACCCGCGCGTGCAGACGCACGGGCAGCCCGTGCTGAGGCCGAGAGCAAGGCTGCACAGATCGCACGTCTGCAGCTGCAGGCGACCAGGTGGCAGGAGCGCAACGAGAGTCTCATGAAGAAGGTCCGTGCTTGGCGATGCTGGGTTCGGCGGGAATGTGTATTGAATTGAGCTTGGGATTTGTAGTACGACCGACCGGATCCGGAGGAGGTGCAGCAGCTCAAGACGCAGCTTGTCGAGAAGGAGAGCGAGAAGGAGGCTATTGATGTGCAGCGCAAGGCTGCCGAGGAAAAGGTCTGTCTTTTGTCTATTTGAATAACGCTATTGAGACTCATGCAAGTCCTTGTAATGCAGGCCGATGTGTTCAAGAACAACCTCACCCGGTATAAGGAGCAATACGAAAAGCTCGTCAACACATCGCGGACAAATCTCGGTCAGTTGAAGAACGAGATCGGACAGCTCAAGACCCAGGTCGAGTCTCTCACAGCCGAACGCGAGGAGCTCCAGAAGAAGCTCGCCGAGTCCAGCGCGGCCTCAGCGAACTCCGGCGTTTCGGCGGCTTCGAGTGATGAGCAGCTGCAGACGAGGCTAGCGGCGGTTGAGGCAGAGAAAGCGCAGCTCGAGGCCGAGAAGAAGTCGTTGACGGAACAACTCGCGGCGGCATCTGCAGCTGGTAACGTCGCCCCAGTATCCGACATCGAACTGGTAGAGTCATGTCACTTTCTCTTTGATCCTGCGGGCTGATCCCACTCCCAAAGACTGCTCTTCGCGCCGAACGTGACGCGCTTGTGGCCGAGAAAGCAACATGGGCGGAAACTAATGCTGATGCGGCTCGGTTGGTCGAGCTCGAGACTGTCAACAAGGTGCGTTCGATAGTAGGCGGATGCGTTGAGACGCGCAGCCTTTTTACGTGCTTCCGCTCGCAGGACCTGGAGGCGAAGGTTACAAAGCTCACCGATGACGGGAAGAGGTTCCTTGGCCAGAACGTAAGTTACCACCATTGTCATATTGGGCTCGCGCTCATATGTCTTCGAACCTAGGGACAACAAAAGACGCAGTTGCAGGCACTCGCGCAGCAGAGAGCGGCATTGATGAAGGAGCTTCAAGAGCTGAAGGCGAAGCAACCTGCTGCTGCTGAATCATCCGATATCGCTGGGCTGAAGCTGCAGATCACCGAACTCGAGAAGCGGCTTGCGGAACAACCTCCTCTGCCAGCAGATCAAGCTGCTGCAGTGAAGACTGCTGTTGATGCCGCACAGGAAGCGTTCAAGGTCGAACAAAGCGCTGCCGTGAAACAGGCTATGGAAGCGGGACGAAACGAAGTGGCTGCCAAGCTCAAGCTTAAGGACACTCAGCTCACGTCGTTCCGAGCCAAGGTTGCGGCATATGAAGAAGTACTCAAGCAAAACAATATCACGCCGCCGAAAGTCGCACCACCACCAGCTGCTCCAGCAAAAGCCCTCCCAACACCTGCAGTGGCTTCGACGAGCGCTGTGCCCGCACCCGCCACTTCAGCTGCAGCAACAGCACTCCCGGCTCCTGCTGCAACTGCGGCTCGCAAACCGTCCCTCGCGCTACCTGGTGGTCTGCCGAGCAAACCAGTCATAGTCGGTGATGCGGTCCCAGCAACTACTGTTCCGGGCCCGGCTGGGCGTGGTGCACACTCAGGCGTTGTTCGTGGAGCCCCTCGTGCACGCGGTGCTATCCCTCGCGGGCGTGGAGGAGCAGCGGGCCGCGGTGGTGGCCCTGCTGCCGCCGTAGCTGCAGCTGCTAGTGCAGCTGCACAGGACGCCGAGGGTTCTGCCGGTGCCGCAGGTCACAAGCGATCACGCGAACCAGAGGCGACGGGAGACGCATCCCAGGAGACACTCACAAAACGTTTAAAGCCCGGACCACCCGTCCAAATCGTCCGCAACCGCGATATCGGATCGTAGCCCTGTCCCGAAAACCTTGTTTCTTGCCCAGCGGACTCAGCCTGCTTCCACGAGTCAAACTAGGATTCCACTACTATAAATGTTCCAGCGTACAAAATGTATCTTTACGCGCTGACCTTGTCTCAATTGTACACATATTTGACATCATTTCACTTGAATTTCGCAAACTTCCAACCTATCTACACCTCGATTTCGTCACCTAACAAGTACTTATGTCCCCGCAGTTCATTCTCCGCTGTTCTGCGAGCAGTTCCAGGGATATCCTCAGTGTCGAGCACAAGATATACTATCGCATATCTATTCAGAGACAGGTCCTCGGTACAATGTTTTGAGCCTTGAGGGCTGTCTACGTGCAGAATGCCATTTGGTGTAGTCAGAGATGGCCAGTCGAGATCGACCTTCCGAGGCGGCAAATTGGAAATGACATGGCCAATCCACATGCAAACTTATGGTCGTCTCAGAGTACTTCGCGTATAGCGTTGGTTGTGAACCAAGGGGGCTGTTCACATACAAGCGATAATTTTGTGGTTGTTCAAGACACACGAGATACGCATCGCGTACGTACCAACTACGCACCGAACCGAGATAGGCGGTGGCATAATGCTTCAGGTTCAGGCTCAGTCTCTTGTTCAAACAGCCCCTGGCTCATGCGGATTATCATTCTGCAACTTACGGCCAAGTGGTCTATCGAGATCAACTTAGCGAGGTGGCAAGTCGCGAATCCACATGTATAAAAAAAGCTCTCGTTGAGACGAATCTGCATATTGGAGTTAAGGCCGTGTTCGTTGAAGGCCCACAAGCGTCGTGTCAGGTGTGTGCCACTGCGGGAGTTCGACGCCACTGTCACGGAGAGATCGAAGGACGCTGTGTGTTATAGATGCTTCAAGTCGCCGTTCGCACAATCTGACACACACTACTGACATGCCATGCCACATGTATTCATAGAGCGCGCAGTTTTTGTCGGTACGAAGAGGAAAGAGGAGGGCATACAAAAACACGGCACGCGCTCACGCGACGAGCGTCGAGGCGGTCGCGGCATCGTACTTGAATGTCGGCGAGATCTGCTGCTTCGTCTAAGGGCACCAAGTGAGTAAACAAAATGCTATGATCAGCGGATAGACGGACCTTGTAGTAGCGGGCGAGACGGTGGATGCGAGACTCGATGAGAATGAGGCGGAACTTGGAGTCCTTGTCCTTGCGGTTGACCTCGAGGTGCTTGCGGACAGCGACTGCCTTCTTGACAAGGTGCCAGAGGTCCTCAGGGATGCTGGGCGCAAGGCCTTGGCCCTTGAGGATACGCAGGATCTTGTTACCCGTCAGGAACCGAACCTGTACACCCGAGTAAGTTATCTGTTCAGGCCATTTGAAATGCAGTAATAACAAACCTGGGGGATACCTTGCGAGTCACGCAGCTGAACACCGATCTGGGAGGGGGTGAGACCCTTGCGGGCCAGCTTGGCGATCATGTCGACAACATCCGCCGGCTGGGTCTTGAGCCATGTTGGCGGCGCGCGGCGGTAGGGCAGGGCAGAGGAAGCTGAATGGTACGCACATTAGCACTCAGAATAACAAGTCTAATGGCAGGATATTCGAGTATATGACCGCCTTCTAGCATTTACAGCGTAAAGGATTACGATCCGGAGAACGCGACTTGATCTATGATATACGCGCAGCCTATGCGCGTCCGTGACCGAGTTGATTGAGAGTAAATGTATGAGACGATGGCGAGAGGGGAGATGCGAGGACAAACGCGAAAAGTGAACAAGTACTCACAGATACCCTTTCCAGGAGCGTGCATGCGACCCATGTTGATTTAGTTTTTTGTTGAGGGAAGAAGAATGAAGAGGAGGTCGGGGTCTTGAGCGCGCGACGGCGAGGCGGAGACGAGAGAGCGGACGACGAGGAGCGGGTCAAGTCCAACAGCCGCCGAGCAACATTCCTGCACCGGAAGCAAACTCGGCCCGGCCGCGAACTTTGTTCCGTGGGTCAGCCTACCCTCTCCCATTTACATTGAGAGCTTTTGATTATGGTATAACCAGCTTCCCTCGATGCATGTGCGGCAACGTGGGTTCAAATTTGCGGCGTATTGGCTGCCACTGAGCTGATCGGTTTATACCGCGCTTCCATTCGTACAACAAGTCCAGTGGCTTTGGTTCTACCCCACCTTAAACTCGAGTGGGCAAGACTTTTTATTGATCAATTTTTCTGCCAGCAGAGGTAGAAACAATGAATAAAACCACTCGCGAACTACTCATCATTCAGATCGCTGAAGTGCGGGATTCTCCAAAATACTATAAAGATATACAAACAGCCACATATAAGCCCTATGAGGGACCAGATAATAAAGTTTATGGTGACCCAGTGATGGTAAGTTCAGCGAGTTTCAGATTGGTAGTGCAGGTTCAGAGGGAAACATCCAGCCAGAGCCGATGGGTTGCCGCGGCAAAGATGAGGTTAGTGATAGAATTCGGAACCAGTCATTTGTTATGGCAGGAACATTTTCATTCACCCGAGTCGAATCTTATATGGCCACCCGCCACACCAACACTAAACCTAAAATAAACTTTTCGTTACGCGAAGAAGGCAAGACTCTTAGGTTGCACCACTGAGTGCTCACGAACATGGTCGAGCAATTGACACAAAATTTCCTTGTAAAGAAATCAGTTGCATCCCGGATCGGCTATCGAATTCTGCGCAACGAGTTCTACCACGAAGAGAGGTCGCTGGGCAGTTTTACTTCATACAGACAATGAGTATTTCACGAGGCTATAACAAAGCTAAATATGTATCTTCAATGGCAAGGCCCGTTTGATTGGTATCATGCTTTTGCCGGGGTCGCACTCAACCGCCTCCATAGTCTTGCAAGTTTTCCACCAATTGACGAACGCTTCTCTTTCCCAGGTTTCGTCTTCGCTGGACCCGTAGCTTTTGACTTCGCCTGATGTAATGCGCACGAGTTAGCACACTCACAATCCCAGTCTCGACGCAGTAGACGCACTTTGGACGCAGATACAGATGCTTGCTCAGCCGGTGTCACTTCCTTGTTCTGTAGCGCCGGCGAACCAGAATCCACAGCGGTCGTCGCGCCGCTCGGCACGACATCGTCCTTCGACCCTGGTCCTGGCCCAGGGCTTGCCACGACACCGGGATGAGCGGCTGGCTCAGTCTCAGAGGCTGCAGCGGTTGGAAGTGAAGGCTTGTCGCCGGGATGCAGATGCGAGTTGAACCACTGCCAAAGTTTTGTTAGAAATGAAGCGGGAAAGACGTCGTACTCACCTGCGTGATAAACTTCTGTGAGCGCTTAGGGTACCGTTTCTGCGTCTCGTAGTCGACGTATGTGATACCGAACCGTGTTACATAGCCGTCCGCCCTACAATGTGTACATTCAGCATAGAGACAAATAAATAGTGAGCGACAAACAGAACATACCATTCAAAGTTGTCCAGAAGACTCCAGGCGAAATAGCTTTTGATCTCTACACCGTCCTCGTGGATGGCTTCGAGCATCGCCGCAAAGTTGCCCTTGAAGTACTCTTCACGGTCGACATCCTCAAGCAGCTCCGCCACCGGCTTCGAATTCTCGTCCTTCACGGAGAATCCGTTCTCCGTGACACTGAGCAAAGTGAGAACAGCGTCTTTCGGTGATAATGCAACACTGCGCACAATATGGGCTTCTTGTAACGCTTGTAGAGGTAGTTGAGTAGCAACCGGAAGCCAGGCGGGTATGTCTGTAGCCAGGAAGACTGCGCTTGCGTGCCGAGCTGCGTACCGTCTGGGCGCACGAACGTTGACTCCGTGTTCCCTTGGAACTCATCATGACCGCCAGCCTCTACAGATGCTCAATCAGCGTCCTGCTCCTTGCAATCTCAAAAACACGCACTAATAAGGTGGGTGGTGTACGTATTCATCCCATAGAAGTCGCTGCTGCCCAACACGAGGGCTCGCTCTTCCTCCGTGAACGACGGGAGGCGATCGCCAAGGATCTCACGCAAAGACGACGGGTACTCGCCATTGAGATGGATCGGGTCCGCGTACCATCCAATGGCAAAGTCGCGTGCAACTTGGGCAGCGGCAACGTTCTCCGGAGAGTCGTCCCATTCCGTCTTCCAGTCGCCATTAAGAGTGATCCCAATCTCGCCGGCTTGAGATGACTTGAACTCGTCCCGATACAATTTGACAGCATGTGCGTGCGCTATGATCTCGTGGTGTGCGACTCTGCCAAGGAGATCAGCGGGAGAGCAGACAGGTTGAGCAGGCGTACATCCACGCCTCCCGATTCCCCGAACGACCCGGAGCAAACACGCCGTTGCCATATCCGAGGACGGCGACACACCATGGTTCATTGATTGTAAGCCTACACGACTTGTGAGACGGAGATGAAATGCCATGACATGTGGACGCACCAGTGTTTGACCCGTTCGCCAAACCGTTCGAAACACACTCGCGCATATCGTGTGAAGTCGAGCGTGATCTCCTCCTTGTTGAGCCACCCGTCATACCTGTCATGCAAAGCTTGCGGAAGATCCCAATGATACAGCGTCTAAAATAATGTGAGGCGGTGTGCGTACAGCACGGTCACGTACATACCACGAAAGGTGTGATGCCGGCCTCCAGTAGCGCGTCGATCAGGTCGCTGTAGAACTTTATCCCGAGCTCGTTGACGGGATCCTCGCGGCCGCCTAAAGGAATTATGCGCGACCACGAGAGTGAGAAACGGTACGCTATAAGCAAAGCAAGAGGGCGTTAGTTGTGGATGGTTGGCGTGGCGCTCCGCATGTGTGACACGCTCGCGGCGCCCACGGTTCGCGCTTGAAGCTTCACGGCCGCTCGTGCTCCATTTGTACGCACCATTCACGCCGTACTGCTTAAGTAGGGCTAAGTCTTCCCGCCAGCGATTGTACGAGTCAGTGGCCACACTGCCGTCCTTGCCGTCTGCGGTCTTGCCAGGCGTGGCAGAGAACCCGTCCCAGATGGATGGTCCACGGCCGTCCACGTCGAGAGAACCTTCAATCTGGAATGAAGCTAGTCTCACTCTTATGAGTCTCACTGCACATGCGCATGAAGACACCGAACGTACCAGTCGCGGTTCCCCAAAGGAAGCCCTCCGGAAGAGTCCTGTTGTTCGACATTGTCACGGTCGTTGAAGCAGAAGCCGAAGGCAATCCTGTATGGGAACTACACTTCGTTTGGCTCCGCCTTTTGAAGGGGGGGCCCAAGCGAGATTCACCGAGCTCGTCCCGTGCGGCAGGTTACCGGTCCCGCCGCGATTTCACCGGTCGTTTCGCCTGTACAAATCAGTAGAGTAGCATTAGTGCATTTTTATCGAAACAGATCTAGGGAGCAATATGCGCAAGAGCTTGGCGAACATGCAGGAGCGAACGGCAAGTGCCGCGTGTAGAAGTCTCGTGTGCGCAGTTGCAAGAATGTTGCAGCGCCAGCGCATCTATTGCATTACGATATCCGACGGCTTAGGATATCCGCCAATCCACTCTACCTGTCAAGTGACTGGCAACGGGCGCTGATGGTTTGTGATGGCTCTTCAAGATAAACTGCCTCGAGGCGATCTGAGCCGGAAAGGCGCGGCGCATAGTCGGGACTCGATGCAGGGAAGATACGACGGTTGTTCCACCAATGGCGCATATATGTGAAGGCACGGACCTGTGATGGGCGCGGCACAGTTCATGACGCCATTCAGCATCGATGCCGCGGCTCGCAGCCTACTCGCCCTTGCGCAACAGCCTCAATGCGCCGTATGCATCCGATTCGATGAACAACCTCTCGCCACAGATGTGGTCGGCCTGCAGGCCGAGAAGCTCAAACAGAAGGCATGTCTAGCGGTATTGAGTCTGACGGCAGTCGCTGCTCAATGACCATCTGGCAGCGCGCCGAAGTTCAGCCGTCGTCCTGTTCAGAGCACGCCTCGCTTGGGCAACGTGCTTTAAATGCGGCTCCGAAGAAACGTCTGGTGAAGGCACAGAGTCCAGACGTGAGACAAGGGAAAAGGCCACTGTTTGTGCTGGCTGCGCGTCTCGGGCCAATCCGGGCTCGGCCCTTGCTTTGCTTTCCTTGCGCGGACGCCATCGCCATCATCTTCGTAGGACGGCAAGCTAGACTTTCTACCTCTTTTCTCGAAGCCGCAAGCGATGGAAAGCTGCCTGGCCAGCTGGTCGTGTACATTATCAAAGTGGCTGCTTCTACAGACTAGCGGTAGTCGCGAAGGTATCGAGTGCAACTTTCACCTCATCCTCCGTATCACCCTTAGGAACCCAATTGATGATCTCCATAATTGCCCCGACTTGACGTGTTTTGTCAGTGTTGAAGTTGTTCTCACCAGGGAATGTGTATTGCCAGTCCATCAAGCGCCCCATGTCCATCGACGCTGCTGCAACTGCTTGCGCTCTCGGTAAACGAGACTTGCTGTATGCCTGCAGCGCGAGATGGACGGTTGAGCGATTTACGCCGGGAGCGTTGAGTACGCGTCCAAGGACGTATGCATCCTAATGAAGTTGAGGCCAACATTGAAGCGCGTGACATCCAGTCTCACCTCTATTCCTTGATTAACACCATTCCCAAGGTGGGGAGTCATCGCGTGTGCCTGAAACACATTCATTGAGCAACTTCTGGAAATATGCGGTAGATTGAAGCATACTGCATCTCCGAGGACGGCTATCCTATCATGTGCGAAGAATGGTAGGCTCTGCACGACGTTGATAGCCCAAAGGGATGCCTCATTCATAGCCTAGACAAATATGCGATAAGTGAGATGCCAAGTGTCAGCATATACATTGCATACCTCTATAAGAGCTCTGGCCTCGGGCTCCCAGTCATTGAAGCTCTCTAAGGGCATCAGTGGACTTGGCACGAATTAACACGGCAACGTACCTTCTTGATGTGACTGATATCAACAGCCGCCTGAACGTGCTCATTCTCTGGCATAACTTTTCCAGCACGCGAAACGTCAGATAAAAATGTTCCGATGTTTACCAGTGTACGATTGGCAATGAGGTAGGCACCGATGTGCTGCAGCAAACCGATATGAGGCTTTTGTCATTTTCTAGCTGCGTGCTCACATTTTTTTCTCCGGAGTACTTTAAAGCAGGTTAGTATCTGTGACTGAATCTCTTCATCATGAATTGTATCTAGCACTCACCAGCAGGAGTCTCTCCTTGAAGACGCGATGCTCTCCCGCGTCTGTTCCAGCGAACTTTTGCCACGTCTCTCGCAAGCGATTTACGGGGTAGGTAGCACGATATACCCACTGTCCGCTGAAGACAGCTGGTGCCAATTCGTTCAGACTAGGCTGCTTGAGATCTTCAGCCGCTATCCGCAACATAGCGTGACGCATGGGCGACTTAAAACCATCGGCCCTTGTTGCAGCAGTGTCAGTTGTTGTGGTCTCAATATATATTTCCGGCGACGAACCCAATCACCACGTCCGCAACCGCGCTTGTTCCGTCAGCAAAGGATAGGTGGTTTTCTTCGCCAACACGCTCCACATTTTGCAGACGCTTCCCAAGCTTGAGTTCGACTTGGTCAAATGTTGCCACATGAGAAGCCAATGAGTCACGAAACTGAGCACGATGGAAGAACATCGCGTGCCCTAGGTATGTAGATCAGATGGTTGTACTCTCGCGCAGACGATAACTCACCAAACGACGCCTTGCCCAGCGGATGGCCAACGGGCTCATCTGATTTACGGTACGTATATTCAACCTCTAAAAATTACAAATGAGACGTCTCAACGGATTTTGGAGTGCAATGAGATTGCCTACCGTCTTGGGGATCGTCTTTGTACTGATCCATACCTAGGAATGCATCCTCCAACCCAATCGCACGCGCAATGGCAAATGTCCGACCGCTGATGGTGATTCCGGCTCCAACCTCACGCAGCTCTGCAGTTGCTTCATACAGTGTGATACAGTGGGTGGAGGACTTGTTCATGACCAGAGTACTCGCAAGTGCAAGCCCAACTGGACCAGCGCCACTAAAGCTAATTGAGTCATCAAATCACGGGAAGAAAAAAAAGCTCACATTATGGCAATGCGAAGTGGTGACTCTTGGGAACCCATTTGAGAATTTGAGATGAAGTGTGCGATGAAGTGTGCGAGCGTCGGAAGTGCGGTAATGGAGGCGTTCACTCTCAGGCTACCTCATATATATAGTTACAGTTACTGACAGCCAGCGCCGACCGGGCACCGAGTGACACAGTAAACCGGACCAACGATGATGCAGGGAAGATGCAACTACGAGCTAATTCTAAATTGTGTATATCTCTCGGGCCACCGTATGCGGAGCGACACACCTCCCGGGCCACCGTGTGCACAGGAGCGACACAGAATAATGGACTAACCCGTGAAGCTCAGTGAGCATAATGGTTCGCGGCTAACAAGATTACGAAAGAAATAGCAATCTTGCGCCGCACGGTCAATGTAAAGGTCTTTGGGCAAGCGTTCTGTGCAAGAACTCTGGACGCGGGCGCCGCAGGGAGTGTAACAACGGCGTTTCGACAGCCACCGGGTTGAGAAGACATCGATCAATCACAGTAAAGAGTTCTCGAGTTAGGGGTCACTGCTGCTGCTGCTGACATCCGTATGTGAAGGTTTTCTCTGCTCTCCGCTCAATGAGCAGCAATGAGAAAGAGATATCAAGAGGACATCGGCGGCACCAAGGATGAGAGTGCTTATTAAATACTAAAATAGATTGTCAAAAGGCAAGGAATTGAAACAAACAGCTCAAGGTCAAATGTCACTTTGATTGCTTGTTTGATCAATGCATTGAGTCGACTTGACAAAAATTGATGAGAATGCTTTGCTGACGAGTTTGATAAGAAATGCCGGTTAGACGACTGCCCTCGCGGCGGTCTGCCCCTCACTGCTCAGTCTCTTCGAACTCGTCAGAGCATTCATCCGGCTCGGAAGTAAATCCATTTTTTGCTAACATCCGAGTTGGTGGAAGGCATGTTCTCAAAGCTGGTTGCTTTTGAAGAATCTTGCCGCCTTCAATCGGGGTGCGGGGCCCGCCTAGCTCTTTTTCAAACACCTGCATAGCTGTCGATATACATTCCGCATATAGCGGCATCATCTAGTTGCGCCAGGGCAGATATGGTCTGAGCGTGCAAGTGGGCTAGAATGCGCTTCGGAATCTCACATACGCAACAGCGCGGTCTCACTTGGGAGCTTAGTGAAAATCGGAACAGAAAGAAAAAGAAAATCTATATTATTTCAGTCATAATTAGACAGCTGGCAGTTTTGAGGACAAACAAAAGTCTATTCAGGCTCGTGCCAGATCTGCGGAGGGCAAGTGCTTGAACCGGTCTCGGGATGCTCCGATCGGACTCTGCCTCGCGAGATTTCTGGTTGAAACCGATTGTGCCACCCGATCGACCCGAAACCCGTGTCCCTCTCGAGCCGCCGTCAGTAAGTGCGCCACGATCTGGCTTCTAACCCTTCTATGTTCACCGATTAGCCCATGTCAGCTCCAAACTCTCTTCGCGCTGCGGAATGGAGCCTAATTACGAGCACCTGGGACGACTCCAACTCGGACACAGCAGACGTCGTTGCGTTGGCTAGCGATTGTGTGCGCGGTGAATACGCCCAAGTTCTGCTTTCTCCGTCAGTCACAAAATTACTCAAGGGCAAGACCTGGGCTATTGGTGATGCCGTCGGCGACCTCTTTGAATTCGAAGAGACCAGCACGCAGGAGCAGGAGCTTTTGAGGCTTGTCGTTGTCACAGCATTGATCCACGCGTTCCTACAGACAAATTGGACCGGCCCTGACTTTGTTTCAAAGCCTACATCGGTGCTCGGACTCGACGCATCGGTCGAAGATGCACTCAACACGCAAGCGATCGCAGAGCTCTCCTATAGAGGCGAGCCCGCATACCACCTCGCGCAGCAAGCTGTTTTCCTGCGCATTGCCCAACTGCTCATGGACCTTCCTTACTCGCACAGTGCCACAGCGACTTGGTGGAGCATGCGTGTGGCCACCATCCATCAATATATGCTCGATGAGCCTGCGGCACTTTCTGCGGATGTCACTGACGCCTTCGACAAGTTCCGTTCCACTTTAACCCACGATCATGACCTCCTTGGACGATTTATCCTCGAACGCGGTCTCATCCACCATCACTTTGGCCAAGATAAGATCGCCGCGGAGCACTTCGTTGAGGCGTCTCGGAAGACTGGGCTACAATATGAGCTGACAGGAGCTTTGGGAAAACGAACCAAATTCCAACAAAACGCCCTCAGCCAACTTGTCCTGCTCGCCGAGAGCAGAACCGAGTCAACCACGCCAGCGACAGCCATACCGACAACCCTCAATCTTAATGACGACACGCTGCTGGAGCATACTCAGTTCACTGTCTCCTCCTCTGCCGGTTCTGGTGCGCTCGCTCATATCGATCCAGGCAACCAGACGGTGTTACATCCACTCGACCAGTGCATCTTGTTGGCCCTGTGTCTCAACGTGCGCAATACCTCGCCCTCACACGGCCTTACCCAGGAGCAGATGGCCCCATACGTCACGCGTGTGCTCGAGAACCCGCGCAACTGGAGCATTCACACAATGGGGCTGCTCCTCCGCGCACGACTCGAAGCTGGCCGTACGCGCACCGTTGAGCGCAGTGTGATGCAGCTGCAGGCACTTGTTGACCAGCTAAAAGTCGCGCCAGACGAGAACAACGTCCTGCAGAAGCCCGCCGATGCCGCCCCAGTCTCGGAGCGCCTGGCCTTCGTGCATGACATCCCACTTCCGAGTCGGTGGGCACTAGAACGCGAGCTCGGGCTTCGCCTCCTTGAGCTTGGCGTCGTCAAGAGTGCGCTCGACATTTTCACGCGGTTGGAGATGTGGGAGGAGGTCGTCAGGTGCTACGCCATGCTCGAGAGCACTGACAAGGCTGTTGCCATCGTGCGAGATCTGCTGAGCGGCGCACGCACCGAGTCGGACGCTGTGGTCAAGATCGCGCGCGGCAGGCTCGATAAGGCGCGAGAGGCCAAGCTGTGGTGTCTGCTCGGCGACCTTGAGCCAGCCTCCGCCGAGCAGCACTACCTGCATGCTTGGGAGCTCTCTCGCCAGACGTCCGGTCGCGCCGCGCGCGCGCTGGGTGGCCTTTATTTCAACAAGGCCGAGTACGCTAAGGCAGTCCCTTTCCTCGAGGCCGGCGCTAGGATCAATCCGCTTATTGCCAGGACGTGGTTTCTCCTGGGCTGCGCTGAGATGCGAAGGGAGCGCTGGCGCGAAGCGAGGGACGCGTTTGCAATGTGCGTCAGTGTGGATGATGAAGATTCTGAGAGTTGGAACAACCTGGCGAGCGTATACCTCCGTTTGGACGCAACGGCAATGGATGCTGACGAGGTGAGTCTTGATCTCATGAGATGCTCAAACAGTTTATTGACTAGACTTCAGTCATCGGCCGTCACACCTTCCAGCGCGGGGGATGACATAGATGCTAGCTCCACCACCAAGCGAGAGACACAGTACGCGAACCGACTTGCCGCCTTCCGCGCGCTTCGCGAAGGTCTCAAACACGCTTACCAAAACTGGAGGATGTGGTCCAACTATGCCATAATTGCGCTGGATGTTGGCGAGCTACACGAATGTGTTCGTGCTGTGACCCGCGTTGTCGAAGAGCGTGCTGAGAAGGTTGGCGCCGAGGCAGTCGATATAGACATCGTTGAGCGGCTCGTTGCCGCTGTCACCCGCGAGAGTGCTGCTGCAAACCTAGGTGTAAGCGGCGAGACTGGCGTCGCTGCTGCTGATGGACTAGATGCGATACCCGAAGACGCGGCGGCCGACGAAGGCAAACCTGCTATTCCCCGGGCAGGTACGCTCAACGCACGCGTGACCGATCTCTTTGAGCGAGTCATCCTTCCTCGCGTATCTTCGCCGCGTATCTTCAAGTCGTACGCACAGCTCAAATCTGCGGACGGTGCCTGGGCGGAAGCCCTCAAAGCGCATATGGACGCCTACCGCGCCACATCGTCAGCCTCGGGATCGCTCGACACAGTTGAGACATGGAGAGCGGCGCTGAGCGATGTAGAGGACGCTGTAGACGTTCTGAGAAACTTTGGACCCAAAGCGGAGGGTGAAGGCAGCAAGTGGAAGGTTCAGGCTAGAGGTTTGGTGCGGACATTCGTGGGGAGGTCGAAGGATTTCGCCGACGAACCGGAGTGGACGCGGGTGCAGACATTGCAAGATGAACTAAAACGGTCTTCAGACTAGTGACAGCACTGCATGTTGGGCTATGGTCGGTATCTACCATACAATTCAATCCTTTGTTCGCTTGACACCAAGAAAGATGTCCTGAGTGCTAGCTTCACGATATTGGCGCGCTTAGTGAAGCCGAACCGATATGCAGCGTGCCGTGAGCGAACGACAGCCTGAGTTGGGGTGATGAGTTCTGAATACAGCTACAGCGTGATTATCTATATGAGATGCTCGAAGACTGGTTGATATACGTATGAGTAAATGCGAGGAGATGTACTTTTGCAGTGTGTCTATTTCTTCTCCTTCATGCCCATCGTCTTGCGATATGCGGCCTCCATCTCCTTCTGGATGTTCTGCAGCACCGGCTGGTGCGACTGGAGAACAGCGTCAACAGTGTACAGACGATAAAACGAGACAACCGACCTTGTACTCCATAGAGAACTCGCCCTTGCCCTGGGTCCCTCCGCGCAGATGGTTCGAGTACCCAAACATCGCATTGAGGCTGACCTCGGCCGTGACGGTGAACTCATCTTCGCGGACCTCGCTGTCGGTGATGGTGCCACGGCGCGCGGTGAGCGAGCCGATAACGACGCTCTGGAACTCGACTGGCGCGACGACCTCGACGGTCATGATCGGCTCGAGGATGATCGGCTGCGCCTCAACGAACGCCTCGCGGAAAGCGCCAATCATCGCCATTCTGAATGCCAGCTCGGACGAGTCGACCGCGTGATGCGCACCGTCACTCAGCACCAGTCGCACGCCGCCTACCGAGTTACCTGAGAGCGTGCCTTTCTCGAGCGCCTCATGGAAGCCCTGCAAAATGTGAAAAACAGTCCGTCAAGTCGGACGGGATGGTCTACCTTCTCACAAGCTGGGATGAAGTTGGTCGGGATGTTACCGGAGACAACCTGGTTGAAGAACTCGACGTCCTTGCCTGTCGTCCCCTCTGGGTTGCACGGCTCGATGAAGCCGATAACACGGCGAACTGACCCTGACCACCGGTCTGCTTCTTGTGCGTGAAGTTGAACTCGGAGCGCTGAAATGGCTGTCAGTTTGCTTCATTTACAAGTTGTCATGACGAACCTCAGTAATGGTCTCGCGATACGCGACCTGTGGCCGACCAGTGACACACTCGACATTGTACTCGCGCTTCATGCGCTCTACGTAAATGTCGAGGTGAAGCTCGCCCATTCCACTGATGATGGTCTGAACTGTCTCTCAACATAAGCCCACCCCAAGGCTGAACAACACACCTCCTTAGACTCGGAATCCACATGTACACGGAAGGTCGGGTCCTCCTTCTGGAAGCGATTAAGAGCGCGAGAGAAATTGGGAGTCTCGATACCGTTGGGCTTGATACTAAGCGAAATAACAGGATCGGGCACGAACATCTTAGTCTGAGAGCATAGTGTCAGCCAGATTTTAGCGCAGCAGAAGTCACACACCATCGAGAGCGAGGTCGAACCGTCAGTGAAGGTATCACCAGACGAGCACTCGACACCGAACATAGCGCAAATTTCGCCAGGTCCGATCTCGTTGACGTCCTCCATCTCATTCGAGTGCATGCGGACCAGACGCGGAACCTTGACCTTCTTGCCGGTGCGTGCGTTGAAGATCATGTTGCCCTTGCGCAAGGTGCCCTGGTAGACGCGCATGTATGTGAGCTGACCAAAGCGACCTTCCTCAAGCTTGAACGCAAGACCGACGAGCGGGGCGGCAGAGGCTGGTGAGAGCGGGAGCGGCGGCGCGTCGGCGGGTAGGTTCGTGTCGTGAGCTTCAACGCGAGCTTCTGCTGGTGTCGGGAGATAGGCGCAGACACCGTCAAGCAGGGGCTGGACGGCGGTGTTCTTGACGGCACTGCCCATGAAGACCGGTGTAAACTTTCGCGAAATGGTGGCACGGCGGATGGCGGCGACAAGGTCCTCGTTCGAGATAGGTGCGTCCATGAGGTATAGCTCAGCAAGCTGGTCGTCGACCTCTGAGACCTGATCGATGAGCTCGGTACGCTTTTCCTTGACGAGGGGCATAACGCTCTCCGGGATCTCGTCGGTCTCGAAGATCTCAATACCCTTCATGCCGCGGTTGTAAATGGCCTTCATGCGGACAATGTCGACGACACCTTCCAGATCCGCTTCAGCACCAATGGGCACCTGGACGGCAGCAGCGGTGATCCTGAGTTTCTGGCGGATTTGCTGAATGATACGCCACGGGTTCGCGCCAGGCCGGTCCATCTTGTTGATGAACGAGAGACGGGGGACAGCATAGCGCTTCATCTGCCGATCGACGGTTATGGTCTGAGACTGTACTCCGGAGACAGCACACAGGACGAGGATAGCACCGTCAAGCACACGGAGAGCACGTTCGACCTCGATGGTGAAGTCAACGTGCCCGGGCGTGTCAATGATGTTGACGGCGTACTTTTCCTTCTCGTTTGTAATAGGGTTGGTAGCATCCCAGTCACAGTAGGTGGCCGCGGATTGAATAGTAATCCCTTCTCGCGCTCGAGTTCCATAGAATCCATCTTGGCACCAACATTATCCCTCCCACGAACTTCGTGAATTTCGCGAATGCGACCCGTGTAGTACAAAATACGCTCAGTAAGCGTTGTTTTGCCAGAGTCAATATGCGCGCTGATACCGATATTGCGCTGGCGGTTCAATCGAAGATAGTCGGACTCTGTGAGCTCATGCGCCGGTGATGTTGGTGCAGCGGTCGACGAAAACCGTGACCATATTGCTGGCCGTCCAAATGCGAAACCCACGCGGGCTTGGCGGGCTAGTACCAGCGGGACACGCATTGGGAAACGAGGGTGATCAGACCGACTCGTGTCCCAGACTGCGAACGCGAAGTTGGCGTGAAGCAGAGATTTTGACCCGCGATCTGGCAACGGCCGGCGCGCATCTCGGCTCTTCTTCTCACCCTCACACTCGTTTTGTATCCTGCACCCGCCGTACATCAGTAAATACCATCAAATCACGCCAAATATTATGTTTGGCTGGTTGTTCAAAACGGTGCGCAATCACGTCCTTGTCATACATTTACAGTCTCTTATCTTTGAACTTCTCTCTCACTTTTATACGCATGACCTACAATGTGCGTTGTCGTGACGTACTGGTGGACTTGCGCAAACGACGCGCGCGATGACCGCATTGACGTGTCCGCCGGTTCCTGCGACTTCGCATGTGCAGAGAGAACCGGAGAACTATGAAGCGCTGCTGAGCAATATAGCGAGCGACATTGCAGATCGTCGCGCACGACTTGCAGACATCCGCCAGCGGCAACGACGAGCAACGTTCTGGCTCACTGTATACGCAGGCGCGTCACATTCACACGCGATGCCTCGTTTCTCCATGTGGCTGTTCTGACCCGTCACAACTAGGCTCAACATGGGTTGTATATGTTGCGCTCTGGTATGTTAGGCTGCTGCCCAACGTCCTGTCTGGGAGATATAGTCAGTTCACGAACCGCATTTCACGGTTGCCCACTCACTCCGCCACTACAGGTCCATTTGACCGCGTCTTGAAAGGCGCACCCTGTACTTGTTGGCCCCATTCTGTAAGCCTACCATTGACATGCCTTCTTGCAGTCCTTACAGAGCTGTCAGAATCTTATTCGCGCGCCGCATCATGGAGGCGTGGTACACCCGCATCGGGAACGCTGAAGGTATCTGCCCACTGCTAGCGCCTTTGCTCGGTCATATTAACCTGATTCCATAGAGGCCACACTGAAGAAGCTCATCGTGAGCAGCGCGAAACAATTGAGGACATCAAGAAAAAGACCAACTACTACAGCACCAGGAATCTTCTTGAGCGTTACGACGAGACTGGCACACCAAAGAAGCCGGCACGTGCATTTTATACCATCAGGTTCTGACATCTGACTTTTGGTTCAGAATGTACCACCTCCTGGCGTTCGAGGCGGTCCCCAGCAGCAACTGCGACCATCCACAGCCCGGCGCGCCATCACCAGGCCAGATCAAGGTTCTTATACCTCCACAGCGTCCTGGCCAGGCTCTGCCGCAAACTGCATACTCGCTCAGTCGTACGTCGACCCAGGGCTGGGTGGCAGTCGTGCTATTCGTAAACTCCCACTGACGCTCACCGCAGCGGTCCAGCAGCCAGTCACACCCCCAAAGCGACAATGGTATGACCGCTTCGTGGACGTCGTTCTTGGTGAAGACACGGAAGGTGGATCGGGCAAGTACGCCCTGATCTGCAGCAGGTGCGCATTCGAACGCAAAGCGAGAATACAGGTGTCGCTGATGTGCTTGTCCTGTCTACCAGGTGTTTCGCACACAACGGTCTCGTCAAGGAGGAGATCTGGAACAAGACGAGTGCGCACCGCCAGCCCCATGCTCCGCTCACGCGCTAACTGCCTCTCCATGCACAGAATACACCTGTCCGAAGTGCGGCTTCTTCAATGATGCGCCGGCAGCCAAGGGCTCGCACTCGGCCAGTGCAAGTGATGGGCTTAGCAGCAGCGTATCCTCGCCCACCCTTGGACCGGTGTCGGGTCCAACATTGGCGCAGGGATCTCGCCGAGTGGTGAGTTCTTGTATCGCTTACCTTTGTACCCTCTGAGTTGACCTCGCTCGCAGCGACGATGCCCGCGCTGCGCAACTCCATTGGTCCTAGTCACAGACGGTCGCCTCTGTCGTCGACCGTGGATGATGGATATGATGTTGACGAAGAGGAGGAGGAAGAGGAAGAGAAGGCGGTCGAAGACGAGGTTGACTCGTCGTAACTTGACGCTGTACGTTTACATGTGGTGCTCATCCTTGGTTGTTGACTGATCTACGCGACGCGGCCGACCGCGTCGTCACACAACAAAACATGACTTTTAACCCAAATAAGGACTGAATGCTCAGATGGAGGTACGATGCTCATGCGGAGAGATTCAGTTGGAACTGTAGTTTGAAGCGAATGAGTTGCTCATCGCATCGCATCATGCATGACAACCACCTGTGGCGGAAGTCTGAGAGCTCAGTCGCGGTTAGCGGCTGAACAGACTCGCCCTTGCACCCCCAGAACCTCAGATATACTTTTCATCTGCAGTGCATCGAACGCTCAGAGCGAGCAGTTGGGTACGTGTAAATCCAAGTAAGATTGCGTCGACAGTCGACCGACCGATCATGCAGTAGTGTGTAGAGATAGACAAATACAAATGCGATGGACAGGAGCAAACCGTGTGTAATCTGTATAAGGGAGTCAGTCGATGTTGAGGGCGACCTTGGCTGCCTGCCAGCTGGCGAGCGAGATGGCGTGCATGGGGACCTGTTTCACGAGACCGATGCCCATGCCGGTGTAGAAACCCTGCCAGCCGCGGTTACGCGCGACAGTGGTACTGGTCTCGAGGAAGCCGAGGGCGCGGTCCGGATGGGCGGTGCCGCTCGCCTGCTGCACGCGGCGGATGACCTCGAGCGGATATGTCACAACCTGGGCTGTCGCACCCGCGACGGCACCGACGACGAGGTGTATGCGGCCGCGGTGCGTCTCGAATGTGCGTGCGTCGAGGCGCGCGCGCACGGCGGCGTTGAGCGACTCCCACACGAGGAAAATGCCGCCGCGGTAGGGGACGGTGCCGAGGGCGCTGACGGCGAACCCGCGGTAGAAGTGCAGCATCGGAAACGACACGAGCAGGCTTGAGGGAGGGCGTCCAGGAGTAAGACCCTCGTGCCAGATGCCACGCACGGCGGACCAGGCGGATGTCTGGTGCGACATGGCGCGGGTATCTATAGCCATGCGCACGCGGATGAGTTCAAATGGGTAGGTGAACGGGAGTGTCGAGAGACCGGTTAGTGCGCCGGTAGCGAGACGGCGGAGGGACGTCTTTTCTGACTCGGTGGGCATGATCCATGCTGAGATGCCCTCATAGATGGTGTACCCCGCTGCAGCATGAGGTATCGCACGGGTAAGGGTAAGGGAGTGGCCACGAAACAATCCACGGATGCCTTCGGTGCGCATAATATCGCGCAAAGTTAGCGCGAGCCCAGTAAATCCTACAAAAAAAGTAGTCGTCAGCGATGTGGGCCAGGATGATGTTGAGTTAAGACAGTTGTTACCTGAATACTTTGCATACTCCTTGGTATGCGTTTGGAACAGGATCTTGACACGCTCAATCGGCGCAATGACCGTTTTCGCCTGCAACACTTGGTAAGAATTTTCAACTTGGAGGTACCTGCAAAAGGCCTCACGAGACCGCCTGCAAAGCCGCCGGCGAGAGTAGAGCGGAGAATATAATCATAACTGTCGCGCTGTGGTCGTGTGCTGAGGAGGCGACGCGGGGAGAAGTCTTTTTGTGCCCCAGACGCACTGGGCGCGTTCGACATGTATAATATGCGGGGGAAAGAGAACAAGGCTATGGGCTGAGCATGTGCGCCTAAGTTCCGGAGGTCAAGAGCTGTTTGCCGATTACGACCCCGCTCACGCGACCGTGATTACTCGCCTATCCCACCGACTGCTTCCGTAAGCACACACACAGCACCAAAAGTCTAACATTTGCATACGAAAAAAACATAATTAGCCGTAGTTAAATGAAATTGTTGTTGTTGACCAGTAAGACGCGGAAGATTTCGGGACCCGCCTTTCCTGATCACACTTTGTCCTTTCTCCGTATCACACACACACTACAGCGATGGTGTGGCCACCCGCATCCGGCCTCTCGCTCGCAAACTTTGTGCGCAGCCGTCCCGCACTCCTGAAAATGATACAACCCGTCGCCAACTGGTACGCCAATACCGCGGGCTGGCGTCGCATGGGTCTGCGCCATGACGACTTGAGTGCGCATTTCGCCTTGCTACTCTTACACCCAATCTACTGATGTTATTGCTTGCCCGCGCAGTTCGCGAAGAGAACCATATCGTGCAGAAGGCGTTGAGCCGTCTGCCCGCCGAGGTCCTTCAAGCACGCAGCTTCCGTCTCAAGCGCGCCATGCAGCAATCTGTCCTGCACAAGGACCTCCCCCCTAACGAATGGCTCAAGCCCGAGGAGGTCAGTCTCTACTTCTCAAAATATATTTCACTAATCGCATCCCTCACAGGACGTACGCTACCTCCAACCGCTCATCGAGCAGGTCGAGGCCGAGGAGGCAGAGCGCCAGCTCCTTGACAATCTCGTTGTCGAGCGTCGGCTGCCTGGCAAGAAGGCTCATTAGCGTCATTCAATAGGTCTGCGCTCTTTACTTCAATCTCTCCTCCGATCTCACAGCTAACCGATCGTCGTTTTAGAGCCTCGGCTTCCAACAATACAAACTATTTGAACACTCCTTGGCTGTCTGTCTGACCTTTGCGCTCGGTCTGAACTGCGTGGTCTGGGCGGACGGGAGTCCTCCAACCTTGAAATTACCGACCCAGCCCTGACCCTCAGGCTGCGCTAGCGGCCTCAAGATGCAGTTTCAAGGGCTTGGACTCAGTCCAAATCGTGCACTCCCTGCGTGCATCCTCAGCCATCAAGCTGACTTCATCGGTCCAATCCCTGACTTCTCTTTTGTCGAGCCAGATACACACCCGCTGCGTGGCCCAGTCTTCGTTCGCTGCCTGAGCAACGCGGATATATGCCTCTACACGTGCGACGGCCGAGCCAGTGAGTCTGACGGCAAGGACCTGAACGCATGGTTTTTGACAAGCCGCCACCGTCTTCACTATTAATTCGAAGACTCCAAGATCCTTTTCTTTTGCTTCCTCCTCATCAGAGGGCTCTTCGGGGCTGACATGGCTGAACCCCAGGTGCGTTAGACGAGGGAGCAATTCGAGTATGTGGCGTGTCCATCCTGCGGCATCGCGAGAGATTTCGAGAAACGTGTGCAAGAGCGCAAAGTTCGGCATAAAACTGTGCACATGCGTAAGGTTCTGGATTTCAGTATGGTGATATGTCTGGGGGAAATCAGCTGGAAGGTCAACCGTCCAAAAGCGTACTTCGGCCGCAATTGTACTGCCGGATCTCGCCTGTGCTTGAGCGATGCTGCTCCACGTGTTAATTGAGCCGTAAACAGCTTCCAGTTTGACAAAATGAGCTGCAACAGAAGATGAGATGTGCAGCTGATATGCAGAGCACAAGACGCGGACATGCTTCAAAACACTGGCAGCCACTGCTTTGTCGTCCATCACCTCAGAGAAAGAATCTACTTCGGTATCAGATTCAACAATAAGGCGCTCGTATAGGATCGGCGCCACGATGTTGTAAACGAATGAAGACGTGAGCGCAAGCTTCACAACCGTGCTACGATTATGAAAACGAAACTGATATGCGGCCAACCGCAAGATATAATCGACAAGCTCTATCGGCAGCTTTTCTGCCATTGCGAATGATAGAATGCGGTGTAGAAAGCAGGAGCTTCAGCGGCTTGACTAAGGAGATGATGAAGGCGTCCGACCAAGAAACGGAGAATACCGCGATATCTTCCGCACGCTCATTTCCTCCGCGGCGACTATACCATCGCTTGCATGTTCAGATATATACATATATCACTCATAGCTCACCGCTATTACATAAAAGTGTCCCTCTGCCTGGTCAAAACGTTCAGACGTACGCAATGTGACGCTTCGGATCGGAACTGCGGTGCGGAAATCCAATACCACTGTTTGAGTAGATGCTACTCGATATCGGCAGTTGTTACGACGTTCTAGTTTTGTAGTGCTGTGTTTGCTGTTTTCGATTCGTGTCAATGAGCAAGGACGGTCGAGCGGGTTTTCTCTCCAATCTCACTTGATAAAGCCCAACATAATTTTGCCCAACTCGGTTCAAATCGAGTACTCCTATCGAGAGTTGTCAGATTTTAGTAACATGTCCTTGGCTCAGCTCTTAATCTTCCATTCGTCAGGTGCAGAGCCATTAATCTGTTCTTCCTGATATGGTTCTGGTAGAAGCATGCATAACTTAGCACTCAGTTGGCATTATGTACACCTTCTTGCACATGGATGACAGTATTGATGACCCTCAACTACTTCACAGGGTTGAGTCCTTGAGCTAAATTAACATGAAGGCTCCACGGCTTAGCCTCAGTCCAGATAGAGCGCCCCGCTCTCGCATCATTGATCATTACCTCACTTTCGGCATCCCAAGTCGGAATATCCCTAGTATCGGCCCAGAAGCGCACTCGCCGCAGCGCCAAATCCTCTTCCGCGCCTTGAGCGACGCGGACGTATGCATCTAGACACCTGGTAGCTCGGCCCGTGAGTCTGAAAGCCATGATTTGCAGAAAGGGCCGTCGACAGGCCGCCAACGTGCGGAGAATCATTTCAAACACCCGCAAGTCTTTTTCTTCCCAGTTCTCGTGTGAGATATCAAGTCCATAGTGGCTGAAGCCCATATGCGTAAGAGCTGGGAGCAGCGTGAGCATGCGGCGCGTCCATCCATCAGCATCGTGCGATATCTCGCGAAACGTGTGGGGAAGAGAAGTGCTAGGAATGAATGTGTGCAGTCGCGTCAAGCTGCAGAGTTGTTGGTTTGAATCTATATTTCTTGGTAAACCTATCTCCCAAAAGCGTGCGTCGCTCGCGATAGCGTGGCCGTGCTTTGCCTGAGCGAGGGTGATGGTGCACCATGTGCTGAATGGACCGTGGATAGTCTCCAAGTTGGAAAAGAAGGCTGCCGTCGAGGATGAGATCTCGACAACCCTCCATCCTGTGCACAGGAAGCGGACATGCTTCAGTACCTTGGCGGCAATCGCTTCGTCTTTCGCAAACACCGAGAAGGAATTCTCTGATTGAGTATTGAACTTGATGATGATCATCTCGTACAGGATCGGTGCCACTGTGTCGTAGACGAAGGAAGACGTGAGCGCAAGATTTACGACAGTGCTGCGATCTGTACTGCGGAACATGTAGGCAGTCATTTGAAAGACGTATGCCACGAGCTCTACGGGCAATGTTTCCATCAATGACACTCTTGAGGGTGAAGAGAACGTTGCGCTGTGAAACCCTCTTTACGGGGGTGATGATGACTGTTTGGACAAGAGACGCAAAGTGCCGAACTACATCGTGTCAACTGACTGGGCATTCTTGCCATCTCAGCCATCTCAGCCATATAACTAAGTCACCAGATTTAGATACGACATTTATTCATTGATGACTGAGACATGAAAACATTCTCGTTAGAACTTTATCCAATGGTCTGGGGCAAGCGAGACAGCGCAAGCGGCACGATAAAGGTAGCAGAAGACCCTGGGCAAACGCCGTGCAGGGGGATCCGTGTTCGCTAGACAGTAAGTCAAGTACAAAATTCATGGGGCAACCGGCGAGGGAGCCGCGCAGTGAGGACGCGATCATGATGGCTCGCATGGCCAAGGAACATGGCGGCCACGACGTGTGCCATTTGCACTTCCAACACTACAGGCCACCATATTCTCACGTTGCGGCGATGGCTGCTACAACATACAAGCTCAATGGCTTGGCTTCTGTCCAAATCGACCGCTCTAGTCGCGCATCGTCGATCAATAACTCGCGTTCCACAGTCCAGTCCTCAATAACTCGTTCATCGACCCAAAAGCGTACCCGTCGCATTGCCCAGTCTTCATCAATCCGCCTAGCGGCATTGACATATGCATCCAGCCGCGTGACAGCGCGACCAGTAAGTCGCAGTGCCGTGACCTGCACACACGGCGTCTGGCAGGTCGATACCGTGCGCAGAAGCACTTCATACACCCGGATGTCCTCTTCCACTTCATTTTGGTCGGGCTCCTTGGGATAAACGTAGCTTAATCCGAGATGCGTGAGACTGGGAAGTAGTTCGAGCAAACGACGCGTCCATTGAGCTGTATCCCGTACGAATTCCGGAAATAGTGCTGGCAAAAGCTTGGTTAGGGATAAAGCTGTGGTACCGGGTGAGATTGCGGAGAGATGTGTGGTCAATTCCGGAAAGATCGGTTGGAAGGTTGATTGTCCAGACCCGGACATCGCGCGCAGTCACTCTGCCTCGATTTACCTGCGCCACAGCTATGTCGCTCCATACGCAAATTGGCCCGTGGAATGTTTCTAAGTTGACAAGAAATTTTATAGCTGAGGAGGAGGAGCCGATGGCCATGGATCCCGTGCACATGAAGCGGACAAGCTTTAAGACCCTGGTGCCGACTGCCTTATCCCCATGAGCGCCCAGAAGGCTCTCCTCTCGTTTTCAGATGGAATGATGACACGTTCGTACATAATTGGTGCAACTGTGTTGTAGACGAAGGAAGATGTGAGCGCGATGTTGACAACAGTCCTGCGATCGGTTGAACGAAAGATATAGGCAGCCGCCTGGAAGATGTGTGCTACAATTTCGATGGGAAGATTTTCCATTGTCGGCGGTGTTGATATTGAGGGGAAAATTGCGATACAAGATTCTTTCCTGGTGATGATGGTGGCGTCGAGCCAAGGAACACAACAAGTGCCGAGCTAAACGGCGATGGACCTATGATTTACGGGGAACTTGTCCTCTGAACTGAAAAATGTATTTTATCGAAGGCGGGCATACTGCTCAGTACATATTTTCGTTATTATATTGTTCAAGGCTCGAACAGCAGTTTGATCGAGCGTTCTGCATCCTCGAGCAATACCAGCTTAACAACTTGATAGCGGCCACGCAGGAATCCAAATATGCCAGCATTACTGCATTCAAACACTCTATATCGAGCCGATGGCTTTCACGCGGGAGGTGAGCGATCCAAGCAGAGAAGAGTCGAACACTACCTCTTGGTTAGGAATGGGATCTTTCCGAGCGGCCGTCTCATAAACAAAATAATATCAAGAACGCTGATTCTCATCGAGCGCCCATATGCCTATTTGATTTTAGATATTTCGGACAGCTGGAGTTTCCACCTAAACCTCAAAGAGCCTTGCAGCCGAGTTGTTTGCCACAGACACCTTCACCGAACACTCTCCAGCCAACGCACTCACACAATCTGCAACCTCATTCTCCCACATTCTCAGCTGCTGATAAGATCAGGCCTCGGCCGAGGGATTGCCCTTTCTCGACCAACCACCTGATGGTGGGCTGGGTCTAAACATACTCGGATTTCCGAGACAGGGACTAGGCTTTACATCTGTACGTCAAGAGTCCTCTAATTGCATCTTTTTGATGCATCAGAATTATACATGGAAAAGTTTTGATGTCCTAAAAACCGCTTGTTCGGGCGCATGCGCTCGCAGACATCCGTAAGACGATGCTTCTAGTCCTTACCCCACATCCCCGCCTGCACAAACTCATGGTCTCAGGCCGAAGTATACCGCTTCTTTCCCCCAAATGTTATTTTTCTTGATGACGATGTCTCGCAGCTGGGATGCATCGCCATCGGACCCGACGACAGCGACGTCGTACGTACAAGATTTCGTCAGGTTCCCCCCCTTTCTCACTGTTCGTCGCAACCCGGCGGTGTTCGAGTCTATACAGATATGCCCGGACAGCGGACAGCGGACAGATGGCTCGCATGTCCGAGTGTCGATCGACTCCTGTCCGCGGGGTGGCTGAGCCTAGGTTGTATTGCTCAGCTCATTCGGTAGGCCGGGTCGAGAACGAAATTCGCCATGCGTCATTCCCGTGGACGTCACGGCAATCAAGCAGTTTTAGAGATTACGGTGGGCACAGTGAGGCGATTGACGGGAACAAGAGATGCTTTGTTGATGAGAGAAATTTTTGAAAATTTTCGGCGAACGAGGCGTGATCAGTGCACCAGAGCACCGGTTTCAGCTTTTCAGTGGCGAAATTGCGGCCGCCGCAACCGAACCGACGAGATACGATGATAACGAAGAAGCATTTGATCGACATTCCAGAACCGGTGTCGATCACATCTGTCGTTCAATTTTGCAGGCAGGGAAACCATGACATGATGGTTGTGTCAAGATCGGAGCGCAGCCAGCCCAGCCCACCTCGAAATTTTCACTCGAGCATTCCCATGGCGTCAACCATCAAGAAATCCACGACATTCCGGCATTTTTCGTTATCTAGGAAGGTGCTGATATAGCAAAGAGATAATAGAAGACAGGGTACATCAGTAACGTCAGGGAACCGTCGGGCTTATGTCCGACAGTCTGACACGGAGCGAAGCGAGCATACGTACATGACAGGCGACAGCTTTACGGGATTCGTGTGTGTGTCGAGGACCGCAAAGTTTATCAGATTCCTCGCTGTGCGACTGCGAGAGTAACGGAAGGAAGAAGCGCGACCGGTTTGCAGCGGTGTACGTACAGGATAAAACCGGTCGTTCTTGACCCGGGCCTGTGGATCTCCCGGTGTGTAAGCGTCCCAAGGCTACAGAAGAGCTGAGCGTATGGTCAGCAATATTGCCGGCAGTACGACCCACCGTGGGAGCCGGAACGGTTGCTCCGCTTCGATGGTGGAACAGTAAGCGCCTGCCTTCCCCGTCTTCTCCGCAGTCCTCAGACGCGAGCACAGTGACTAAAAATGTCGGCCTTCCACTCGCCTCCGCGGCCTGCACAATGCACCGCGTCTGTGCGCATTGTCGCCGCCAGTGGTGCCTGCAATCCGCGCGCACTAAGGGATTCGCGTCACGAACCTGCGAATGTTTGGGCTAATTTGGCACGGATTGGTTTTGGTTTTTAGGGGGACCGAGGCCCTGAATCTGACATACAGCGTATACGGTAGCCGCCGCATTACGCACCGCGATTTCAAACAAAGGGACCGGTGAGTTTCCCTTTGGTTGTTGTAAAAATTGGGTCGGGCGTGTCGGACCGGGGGCATTTTTGATATGGCTCGGGATGCAGGAACCCGATGCAATGCATGCAAAGCTAAGCGGTGGAGCATGAAGATCTAGACAGGACAATGGCACGAAGGTCCGACCCTCGAAACGACAGTGTACAAGACCAGTGTTCACTCGGACGGGTGGAGGGGTATCAGGGTGCATCGGGACTGCGGTTCGATCCTGTGCGGGCGCGGCCGCGGGTACGGCCGGTGGCAAATCGTAACGCACGGACCGTGGGATGATGCATGCTGCTGACTGTGGAGGAAAAGCGGGCCGCTCGTCGCTCTGCCTGCAAGATGCGAGCACACACGTCGGCCTGGCTCCATGTCAACAAGTCAAACGATGAGCACCGACTGACGCATGACGGTGTAAGTTACGACACTGTCTGACACTTGATGCGTGGTTTCTTCAACTCAAGGCAACATCGATTTAGATTGACTTGCAGATGGGCGTGAGTTTCCCTTAGAGGCAATAATCGATTCGGATTGACCTGCAGATAGGCGAGCGCGCGGCATGAGCACGAGTCTGTGAGGGCAACGAGTCGTGGGCGGGGGGAGGCACTCGCGTGGAAAAGTGGAAAGGAAGATGCCGGCGTGCCCGTAGCCTTCATAGCGAGCTGGGTTCGGCACGGCATGTCGAGAAGAGCAGCGTGCAAGAATGTGAATGTGCGGCGCCGGCAACGTGGCAGCGTAGAATGCGGGGGGGGAGGAGAACTCTAGCGCTCGCAGAATCCGCGCGAGAAGGTGTGCTCGCAATCGAGAGTGGACGTGGTTGCCGGCTTGCTCGGGATATTCCTGGGGCTGTGATAACCGGGAGTGTGGAGATGATTAGACTATTCTCCGCGCGCGCGGGGGTGCGGGTAGGGCGAGGTGAGGAGTGCGAACATGTCTCCATCTTGTACGTTATGGCGATCGCGGATGGCCGCTAGATAACCCTGACCGAAAACGTGTTAGTGCAGGGCGCAAGCCGGGGGTGGACAGCCAATCGCGTGCGTGACGGGCGGGATCAGTGTCAACAAAAGGCGCGAGAATTCTTTGCTGATGAGGCTCATTGGATGATAACGAGCGGCGCGGTGTACGGCAGCGGTGCGTGTCGTGGAATCATTGGGGCGGGAGGAGGCGCGCGATGGGGAGTGGGTCGGGGTTTACAAAGGCAGCCGACTGGACAGTGCTCAGGTGGAATGTCGCGTGCGTGAGGGGGGCGTGCCAAGGAGCTGGCGCTGAGGGGGTCGGTCGGCAGGGTAGTCGGCATGCCAGCCGGAAGGTGCGAGAGGAGATGTCGAAGACAGACGCTCTCGAGAAATGTTGTAGAGTGTTTGATGGAGATGATTCGGGAATTGAGTTTTTGGCATGGCGTGTACCGGCGGATTTATCCGCGTAGGGGCAAGGGCAACATTCGCTTTCGATGAGGGCAAGGTCCCGGGCGGGAGCTGAGAACCAGAGCGACGTGCGATCAGGGTTCTTGCAAAGCGATAAAACGAGGGACTGCATGGATTGATTTATGAGCGGTGACTGCTTAAGGGTTGTGGTCAACAGCAGCTCTTCCTGCTTTTCCCCACCCATCTCCACGCAGCTTCAACGACCCTTGTGGTGGCGACGAGTGCTCGTAGTTGAAATTGAGGTGACGTCAGGACCACCCATCGGTGAGCACGAGGCCTTGACCTAGTTTAGGCCCGCCGTGTGATCCCTACCAACTGCCTCCGCTCCTGCTCGTGCCTCCCTCCCCCTTCCTTTTCCTTTTACTCTTCATCCCGTCCGTATTTCATTCTCCGCACCTCTCTCTCCCCACCCGCATTGCACGACTCTCCCACGACTTGTACACTGGCTTACGCTCTGTCGTAAAAAAGGGATCGCATTTGCACTACATCCCACCCACAAACCCACCACTTGCTCGCCATGCCTTACATCCACGCATCGCCCCGTCGCTCCCCACCGTCGACAATACCAACACCGAGCGATTTGAAGAATGCCAACAACGCAGGGCATGCTCTCGCAGGCCTGCCTCGTCGAAGACTCAACTTGTCGTTCTCAATGTTCCCAACCAATGGCGCACAGGGTACGCCTCCTCGACCGCGTGCTACAAGCTGTAGCAGCACGGAATACAACACTCATCTCCCACGTGTGCAGCAGCGATACCATCCACAACACCTGACGCTCAGGCTTCCATCCTGCCCACTCCCGACAGCAGCGCATGCTCCACCCCCAGCCCATCCACAGAGGGTAAGCACTACTTGTAGTGATGACTATTATCATATAGTGATATTGACCACTTCTTCTTCTTCTTCTTTCCCCCTCGCTCCACTTTGACACTTTACTTCCTCCGGACGGATTCGCACCCTCGTCGCCTTGCCGGGTCTCGGCCGTTTCTTGTATGCTCCGTTCCCTCCCCCGACCCACACCGGGTCCCCCTGCTTGATCCCCGCTCTTTTTTTTTAACCACGCCCCACTGGAATTGACATCCTGTGCAAACCCTCTCTGACTGTTCTTGATGTCTGCCTAATTCCAACCCCGACCCATCGCGCACCTTCACCCTCGCCCTCAATTTACTTCACTTTCACATCGATCTACCCCATGTCCTGCGCTATTACCCGACCGCGTGACCTGCCTTTCCCCGCACGCACAGTTCCGCGCACAGCATCACCAGCACGCAAAGCCATCTTCAACGTCGGATCACCCAAGGATGACCACAAGTCCTACTTCGACTCGGTCGCTAAATCGTCCTCGCCGAGGCACAGCTCGTCCTCCGCCAGCGGCTCAAGCACCAGCGACTCGGAAGATGACGTCCAGCTCCCTCACTTCAACCGTATCCGCATGAACAGCCGCGAGGTTGACGGTCTGGCTGCCGAGTGGCGCGAGCGCATAGACGATCAGGCCGAGGACATCACTCCGCGTGCCCAACCCGCCAACGTCCAGCCCGCCAACGCTGCCAAGGAACGCGACAGTGGCTTCTTTGAGCTGCCATCGGCCCCCGCACCGTCCCAGGATGCCACTCCAACGCCCGACGCGCCGAGAGGCAAGCCGCCTGCCCTCGACCTCCGTGGCATCCGCGACGTCGTCCCCTTCCCGAAGGGCGAAGGCACTGATTCGCCTGTATATCAAGGTACGGTACTTTTCTTGTGTCACCGTGACTCGTAGAACTCACTTTTCGTTCAGTGTCCGTACCATTCCCCAAGGTCGACGGTCCGCCAAGCCCGCACGTCCTGCCTCGCACGCCTAGCACACCGATCATCCTCAGCAACGGCAAGGCGCTCAAATCGTCCCTCAAGTCCTCGGCATCCAGCCCGAACTTTGCGCCTATGCACTCGAGGAGCCGCAGTGCGCCAACCACGCCTGGTGGGCTCATCGGTAGCCCTACCCCAAGGTAAGCATCCTTCCTTCTCAAAAGCCCTGCTGCGATTCTCGCCCCTGGCACTCCACATTCTCGATTTGGTGTCTTGCGCTATCGCCCTGCATCCTAAGTGCGACTGCTTGCTGCTTGGGCCATTCCGCGTCGCCATTGGCTGTGTCTGCAGTTCTCTGCTTGCTGTTTGCTTGCTTTGCACCCACACATAATCTGCATATTCTTCTACAATCTGATGCTGGCGACCGGTTTAACTACCTTGCGGCGTTCGCGCAACGTTTCGCGTGGTTTGTGTATTCGTGGTGCACTCCTCTCACGCCTTCCCGTCCAATCGCTCGCGCCCCGCTTTTCAATCCCGACGCGCGCGCACGTGCAGCTGCCGCGCGGCTGCCTGCCCCCCCTCGTTCGCTGACTGGACCCGCAATTCACCGCCCGTCCGCCGCCGGTGCGAAAGTGCGCCCCGTTGCGCAATTGCTGGCGCACCTTGCAATTTTGCCATTCGGCGATAGCGGTAGTCGCCTGTGCAGCTACGCGTCCCTGCTCTCCCCCCTGACTCGCCACCATACCTTTATCCGAGTCTGGACGGCAATTGTGGTTGCAGTTGCTGCGGATCACTCTCGCCGTGTGCTCTTGCAGGGCTCGGGCCGGCTGTACCCAGCACGCAGCACAGGCCTCATGCACCTCGCACCTGCTCTTCGCCTCATGTGCACCGTCTTTGCCTTTTGCCTTCACTCGCGGTATTCAGTTCTGCTGCTTCGCTCGCGTCGGGTTGTTTTGGTCGAGATCGCTCGCGTCTGGTTGTTTTCTTACTGTAACGCCGGACCGGCGCGACGCGCGACTCGTTCCTTTATCGGGTCGTCCGCCTCCCATCTCTGGCCTGTGCGCTTCCCGCACTCGGATGGTCGGCGCGGCGCGGCATTGACCTTTCGGTGGCCGTGGTCGGCAACAGTGTCGGCCCGCACAGTGTGCGCTTTCGAGATGAGCCTGCGCAAGTTACCCGCCAGCTCTCTGGAAACGTGCGACCGTCGCAGAGCCAGTGCTCTCTTTGCACGCACCCCCTGTTCGTGCAAACATTACACACGCAGCTGCACGTGACGACCTGGGAGAACTGAGTTCACTCAGTTATCCCGCGACGTCCGTAGTTAGATTCGCGCATCGTTGCCTCCTTGCGCGTATGCTGGCGATACGCGCAGGGTGGAGCTGCAGTTTAGTTTGTCTCGCTTCGTCCCGGTGGGAACACAATATCCCTGGATGGCGACTTCGATGTCAGACTCTGCGCGTCGGTGCCTGTCCCGTCTTTCTGGCTCCGATCTGGGCTCTTTCTCGCGTGCGTGCGACTATTCGACGACATTTCCATCGTCATGCCCTCTCTCATCACTGCTCGGCGCCCGCGAGGTTTACACAACGACTGGACGCGTTGTGTGGCTGATGCAGGTGTTAGCTTTGGGCTCGCCATCTTGACACACCAGTACCCTGCACCGCCCTGATCTCTTCGTTATCGTCCTTCGAGCTGTTGAACTGTTGAGCCTGGTTGCGCCCATTAACGACGGAATTTGGCGATGCATTCCCCTTGTTTAGGGGGTGCATTTTGGCAGCTTCGCGGCGCCTTCTCGCCGCAAAAGGACACTTCCAGCCACATGAGACGCATTGATGTGACATGAAGCATCTTGCGCCGCTGAGTGCTTTGGCATCCCCGGGCTTCGCCGTCTGGCGTGCGAGACCCACCCTTGATGGGTGCAGGTGCCTGTTGACCTGAGATTCGGGGCTTCTGTGTGTCCAGCCCCGATGGCGACTTGTGGTCTAGATCGAAAGACTATGCTTGGACCTCGCCGCTGTGCTGGTTCCCTGCTTGCGACTCTGCTTGGAATGCGCTTGGCCCATCGCTCCACATGATGCATTCTGCCGCCTGATACCCTTTCCCATGCCATCATGTCATTGCACAGTTTCAAGAAAAGTGCTAACACCCGTCGTCGTCGTCCCTTGCAGAACGTGCACTTCCCGACGCGCAATGAGGAGCTACAGAGTGTGCGTCTGTACCGGCCCGCAGGTCGGCCGGCGGCAGTCAGCCTCGGTGCGGAGGAGACCGAGACGGAGACAGAGGGCTACGAGAGCAGTGGGTACCCGTTCCCCGTCACGCCGCCGTCCCAGCAGCAGCAGGACAGCATCATCACGTTGAACACGGGCTTGACGTCGCCGGTCCCGACGCCGAGTGCGACTCATGCGAGCGGGAGCGCGGTGTCTACGAACGTACATCTGGAGACAATGCAGCTACCCAAGACGAGGTGCGAATTCCAAGGCTGGTACAGGAGAGCAGAGCTGACAGTGTTCTTTGATAGGCCGTACACGCTCGTGGGCAGCGTGTTGGTACGCAATGTGGCTTTCCACAAGAGCGTCGCCATCCGGTTCACGATGGACGATTGGCAGACGACTAGCGAGGTCACGGCGCACTACGTAAGCTCACTCCCGAGCTTGCCGCCGCCTTTCCACGAGAGCCGGTGAGTCTATGCCAGATATTATTCGGAAGATGTTGCTCAACTCTATGTTATCCAGGTCATCTCCGTTGGGAGGTAATGCGATCGCATCGCGCAGCCATGCCGGCGCTGGCTGGGACCGGTTCGGGTGGCAGATCAAGCTCGAGGACGTCACCGAGCGCAGGCTGGCCGAGAAGACTATGTACTTGGTCGTCCGGTACTCGGCGCAAGGCGACGGAGGCGGCGAGTGGTGGGACAACAACGCGGGAGCCAACTATCGCGTTATGTTCCGCAAGGAGACGGTTGTTACTACTATCAAGGTTCGTTGTCTCGCTTGCGTCTGCTTGCGCCATTTTCTGAACGTGCTTTTGTACAGCCAACCGCGGGGCCGCTTGGACCTGGCACGTCGCCCACGACTCGCCAGCTCGCACACCAGATCCGCGCGGAGAACCGGTCTGGTGGTCTGCCACCTCTGCAACTCAGGGCGAAGCGACCAAGCTTGAGCACTAGCCTGAGCTTTGGCAACGCGCCACGCAGTGTCGGTGGTGCTGGCCGCCCGGCTGCGACAGTCGACTTTGGTCAACCTGCGCACCACGAGGCGCATGCGAACGGTCATGCGCACCACGGTGGTCACGGGCATCATGCACATGCACATGCTGCTTCCACCAGTCATAAGCCTATGCTGCACAGTCCCGTAAGTCCCAAGGGTCTTAGCCTCAAGAACTACTGCCCGCCATCGAGCCCGAAGAGCCCACCGGTGCGCAGTCTTTGGCACATTCATGTACTCCACTTGCTGACTCTGTATAGCCGCCGGCGTCGGTGACGGCATTGCCACCATCGACCGTGAACATCACCCAGCAGCCGAGTCCGCCGCGCTCGCCCGTGCGGACGTCAGGTCCGACACTCGAGCTGACCACACGGGAGATTGTTTTGGACGGCGGCATGCCCATGAGTGTTCCAGTCCCGATCGGCGCGAGCGGGGCAAGTTTCCCGCTGCTATCCACCTCGTCCGATGCTTCGACGCCCAAGGCGTCCACCAATGGCCGCTCGCCTCCGTCCCTGGTTCTCCCTGCCCGCTCTCAGGTAGACTTTTCGCGTGGTTTTGCCAGTGGCAACCAGGATAACTCGCCGGGCACTGTGAACACGGTGCTCCCGCCAATGTCCCCCATCGGGAGCCCAGGAACGAACGCGAGCTACGAGGCCCTCGTCAAGCAATGGTGCTTCGGAGGCTCTTCCAATGTAGTTGGCGCGCAGGCAGGGTATGTGTCTGTCGAGAGGCATTCTTGTTATCAGTACTGATTCTTCCTCCAGTGGCTTTGCGGATCAGTCTCAGCATGCCGCGGCAGGTTTCATGGGCCATGGTTTTATGCCCAAGTCGGCTCGTGGGTGTCGGTGAGATGGCGTGAGCGTGTCTCAAGGAGGTGGTGTGGAGCAATAGAGCAGGCCATGGTACGCACGGCATGTCATAGCAGCACTGTGCCTTTGAGTCTGACAAAAATATCCTACAGGCATGGAATTGTACAGGCCTTCCATCCCGACCCTGTTCCGTTCCGGCTGAGGACGAGTGGCTCGATGTCTGTAGAGTGTTTTAGAGAAGCAAGCCCGTGATCGAGTGGCGATAGATAGCGTTGGTGGTTGGTGGTGCTTGCTGCGTCTCGGTACGTCAACTCCTCAGTACCCGCCTTGCGTCCTAAACGAGATGCAGGTATCAACTTCTTGGTTTCGACTTCTGGTTTCTCCAATGCGTGGAACCTCAATTTCTCCCGTGTTTCCGATAACTCCACAATCTCGCTCACCGCGACGGACGCTGCCGCCGTCGACCGCGTTGTATTATCACAAGTCATCGAATCTCCCCGTGATCTCCTCCCGTCTCGTCCTTCGCCCTATGCCGTTGCATCGAGCGCGTCGGCGTTGCCACATCCCCTTCGCACTGACCTCTGAGCCTGTTACCATCACGAACGCACTTCCACTCACATATGTTCATACCATGCCACTGATTGTTGATGTTCGTCTCCTCTGCTCGATCTATCTCGAGCCCTCCTCACTCTCTTGGTATTTCCAATCCGTTGTACATTGAAGCCAATCGAGCCCTTCCGCCGACACGATAGCATACACGCCGGTCGTTGCGCCTTATAGTGTTTGTCCACCACTCATCGTTCCCGCCTCCTGCCATAGATTGTGTCAAATTCCCGATCTCTCGTCATGCCCTTGTTATCCCGTGTCTACTGCATGCCCCAAACTCTTTGCTCTTCTATTCTTTCAAATTTGTTTTCAAACTTCCGAACCCCAGCCCGACTAGTCATCATATTTCAACAGAGATTACTATGACTAACGCGAGGGTCGAGTGCTTGTTTAGATATGAGGGAGCAACCGGACATCAGATTTCTGATTTCCGACGGGAAAAATGGACATACCAACAATGATTTGGTTAGGTGGCCAAGACTTGATGGTGCAATATCTGTGGTCAATGTTTGAGGAGCGGTGGTTGCCATCCTGCCAGCCATCAATCCCAGAGGAGGGTTACAAGTGCCGACCGTCAGGAAACGCCGCGACTGGCACATACTTTGGCCTCTGACCACCAACATCCGCCTGTCGCACCGATCGCTAAATTCACGACCGACGCTATCCGACAAACTTATTCAAACATAGTTAGTGTTAATTTGGTGTACTAAAGGCTTCAATAGACACATTATTTGTGTTATAGACATCGCTGTCTGCCTGTTTCCTACAAGATGCCTTACCAATTCTGGTGTGATTGTCCGCAGGGCTACCCTTCAAAGCAACTAGCAACCCGTTGCAATTGGAGACAACACGCTCAGTATCGCATGTCAAATTCATGGTACAGCACACCACTTTTTGTAGCAGGCTCACGACCATGCCGGCACCACGAGGATGGTGCGCAACCTGATGTGGCTGGGAATGGCAACCCAAATGCCATGCAGACAGATGTTGATGTTGGTCTGGCTAGTGGTGACTCACCAACGGATAGGATGGAGAATGTAGATAAGCAAGCTCGGACAGAGCAACATATGGGACAGGTGTGCATCTTAGCTTGCTTCACCTCCTCATTCTTACGAGCCTGACAGGAATTGAACTCTTTGAATATCTTGGATGAGCTTTTAGATGACCCTGATACACTCAACAATACACTCGACAAAGAGAATGGCCACAAAGGTGATTGCGCGGAGATGATGGGGTGCAACCAATCCATCAACATTCTCCAGACCACCCTCAAAACAACTGGGCAACAAATTTCCTTCTTGAGGATTGTGTCATTGGCAGTGTTTGCACTTCACAACAGGTTATTTGCAAACTATGGTCAGACATCGCTAAGAGTATCGCTGCCAGTATGCTTGCGTCACCGCTACACGATTGCTCTGCCCCTTTCAACACCACTGCATGGGCTCATATCATTGCATGGACCTACAAGTTCATGCCGATAAAACGAGCCCGCATGCCAGTGTTGGAGCAACATTCCTCAATTGGCAAGAGTGTTCGTTGGCTGCGCAAAATGCAGTCCATACGCCGAGCATTTTAAGCGACGCACATTTGATCAGATATTTCAAGTCATCAGCGGGAATGCACACAACTACCTTCACAGTGAGAATGATGAGCTAGATCCCAAGAAGTGTACAATAGTAAGTCAGTCTCGCCACCCAGCGAGCATCATAGCTGACTGCACAATACTTAGCTAGCGCAATTCTGAGCTACGTGGGCTCAATCCTCTGAGGTCAAGTTGCACACTCATCTACATTTGGCGAGTATCAACTAATTACCGGTTACAAATGGTCCAGAGCTGAATCTTGATCCATACAGCATGTCCAACAGTGGATCAGCAATCAGCCACTCGATGGAATAGGCCCCCTTGGTACCGTGACTTTTTGTCATGGTTACTCGTCACAGGAATTGATGACCAAGACCGTGATAGCGATGAACCTGGTGGTGTGTCCATGGAACTTGGCACAGGAGAAGTGGGTGATGACACAGATGATGCTCATGGCCAAGTTGTAGCCAGAGGCCGCTACCTTGCAAAGGAGCTCCTCGCTGCATCAGCTGAGTACAAGGACCGAGTGAGCAAGGTGACCACAGATTGATTCTGCAATGCGGCGACAGTTGTCCTGGGTCCAACATCGGACACTGGTGTCATGCAATCACGCAGGTGTGGGATGAAGTCCCAGAGGAAGTGTGAGAAAATACACTCAATAAGCAATTGACAGGGGTGAGATGGTGGACAGGTGAGTTATAGACACTCTCAGCCAGTGTACTGACTTTGGCATGAAGATCTGTCAACCGCATCAAGAATATGTTCCAGTGCATAGACGACAGCTGCCGCGACTTGTGCGCACTGGAGTCTGGGTTGGCTGTGGTAGTTGTTGAGACACACGAGTATGACCACAAGAAGTGTGGCTGGGTCTCTGTCCGGTACGTGGTCATCTATGTGATGTATTGTGCCAATGTCGTATGCGTAGCCGTGTCTATACCAGCACTCCTAGCCAGATGGACACCAAAGCCTTTTATGACACATTTGACCTAATGCAATACAATTGGGCCTTGACCAACTGGTGCCAGGAAGGAATGAAGGGTCAGTCTAGGCTCAACGACAGTACAGCCATACTCAGTGTTGCCTTCTCAGTATATTCCGACAGTGCACTGATTGTAGCTGCGAGTAGACACTCTAATGTGAACTCAGATGGTGACAATGCAGGTACGGGCCACAGTGCCTCCGGACTAGATGCTCCAGCCTTGTAACATGTTGATCTCGAGGTCTTGCAGTCTCTCGTTGAGCTCTCAATTGCGCAACCGGTGCACAAACGCCACCCTTTGCTTGGGACTCGGGTTCCCATTGACCTTTACAGCTCTGGTTCACCGAAGGCTGCTATACTTCCCGATGTTCAAGCAATCCAGGTGCAAACCACGGGATTTGCATCAACATTGAGGCACTGACGGGTGCCTCAAGCGGAGTGACTGTGGATCATGCGACTGTGGATGTGCCCATCGAGACTTTCACTCGGCCAGAAGGGGGTGAAGATCAATTGCCATTTGCATCTGCAACCGCAGACATTGCAGACCCTTTGCCGATACCGGTAACCGAGATTAGAGAATCTTTCCCGCCACTGGCAGCTGTGAAGGGGGTAAAAGTGTACATGCACAACTTGCCTGCGTAAGACTCTGCATAACTTGCTCAATATTCTTCACAGCAAGTGCAAGTTCAAAGAGGTTGACGATGTTGTGGAGAGTCTGGTCACAAAGAAGCAGTGCGCTGGTCAATGCTCTCAATGAATGCCACTTATGCTGACAGATCCAGCAGGTTCACCCAAGGCTGAGTGAATCCCGTCAAACAAGTGGATCACAAGATACAGCATTGTCAGGGTGACACTAGGAGCGTGGCTGTGGAGATCTGTGACTGATAAAGAGGGGGGCGCGAAGACCCAACCACCAAGAGTCTTATGAGTGATGAATTCAGGGGACCGCACTAGAAGCGGAATCCAAAGTCATTATTATGTATGGAAAAGGGGAAGGGACATGCGCTAACCTAGAAGCGGGAATCCGAAGAGAACAAGACGGAGGAGCTGAGTTCTAATGGACCGACACAAATCTTAAGTTAGCCCGACTATCAAACAAGACCAAACAAGGACACAGACATGCATAGGTGGATACTGGGAACAGACGCACGAGCTTACTTGGTAGCATATAGGGGCAAACAGTGGGAGTGTCAGGGCGACGAACTAATGCGCACAATGACTAAAGCCCAAGTGGCACTGGGGCACACTGAGCCTCAGGTCACCCACACACCAACCAACCTACAAGGGCCCGAAGGCCTCAGGGAGCTGCTGGGACTCGCACACACATTCACGCTGTGAGTACGGAAATCCTGAGTAAGTATTGTGGGTACTAGTGAGGGTACACGTGCGGACCTATGAGTACGGAAATCAAGCCAAGGGGCTGAGTCTCAAAGGAAGGGGACTACTTATAGGGCTGCTCGATAACCAAACAATGACAAACACAGCAATGGCGACATATGATGGAGAAGGGCGGGAGCAATAGGCAGAAGCAGAGAAGCATGTATGGGTGAACATAGAAGAGTCAGTGGTTAACCCAACGTGCATGTGGCAAGGGGGCACGTGAGGATGGATGGGGAAATACTATAGATCTGAGATGGCAGCAGGTGGGGACAGACCTGGGAACAAGGGGCTCTTACTCCAACTCGCGCGAGTGAGATTAGGTGCGTGGGAGCAGTAAGACACAGAGGCAGGGACGAGAAGGGAACTAAAGGGGAAAATGCCAAAGGTGGAAAGGGGGAGTGCACATGCCAAGCCTTGTGACCTGCGCGTGCTACCAAGACCAAGCAGGGACCAGAGAATCAGCGCAAGGAGAGGGAGAGATACTACTGGACCTCTGTGGAGGGCGAAGTGCGAAGCATTACGAACAATGCATGTGGGCTGAGTGCACCAACTCTATAACCATAACGAGGACAGCTAGGGAACCTTGCAAGAGATGGCACGTGGGGTGATGACTAGGGGCACGCACGAAGATGCGCAAAGGACAAGCAAGATCCGCACTGATCTGCAGATCCACAATGATCCATAGGGGATCCACGCAAGATTGCCAGAAGGGCAAAGGGATTCAGGGAAGGAAGATGAGGGTGAAGCCCGAAAGGGAAAGAAGCATGACACGTCAATGACAACAAGCATCAGGGACAATCACATCAGGCATCAGGGGGACTTGCACATAGCGGAAGTGCAACACATGACAGAGGATGGGGGGACGTTACTGGGAGAGCAAAGCGTGAGGCATTATCAACTGACGGTTCGGTGCGCGCAGCCTGAGAGATGCGCAGGACGACAACTAAGAAGAACAAACTGGGGTGAGGTACAAGATGCGAGTGACGAGTGCGCGACTTGGGGAATAGGAGGCACACTCGGCGCTAAGAAGGGAGAGGCACACATACACCTTATGACGAGGCAGCGGGGGACGATGCAAATGATGACAGACTTGCGCGGGGATGAGGGACAATACAAACCACGAGGATATTGCTGAGACATTACTAGGAGAATGAGGTGCAAGGGATCACTGACGGTTCGGTAAGAGCTCACGACAGAGCGAGTACAATCCAACGAGCACGAGGAAGGTGGAACACCATAAGCTGTGATGCACGCGACTTGAGGGTCATGATGATCAGGGTGGGGGCATGCAAGAAGCGCAAGGGGGAAAGCCCGAAAGGGAAGGGGATCACTGAAGATGCGCAGGGTGGCAAGCGCTAACAAGAAGACACACATGGAGTGAAGGCATAGGTGTGCTAGGCGCTTAGCGGAAAGGTGGAGGCATTAGCACCCTGCATGCGCGAGGCAATGGTGCTAGTAAGTGCGCAAAGATGAAAGGGGTTATAGTCCAAAAGGGGATTAGGCTGGAGACGGGTCATGAATGTGGGGTGTGACTCAGCAGACCGGAGGGGCCGGGAATGGGAGTAATGATCAGGAACAGATGGTGACCTAATGTGACAGAGTGACAGGAAGATCATGCAGGGGTGTGCAATGGCACGTGACATGGAGATAGCCAGATTGGGAACTACCGAGAAGGGAAACTAAGGGAAAATATTGTGGGACCCTGACAGGGAGACATGGAAAAGGTATAGAAATAGGTAGAAATATTGTGGGACCCTGACAGATGCGGCACCTCGATGCAACTAGGTTTGTCTTGCGTAACTCTTCACGTGCCAGTTGCGCACACGTGTATTTGTCGGGGAGAGTGTCATCCACGCCAGTTGTCAGTACTATGGCCTCCAGGGACTTGCGATGCCTTTCCACTGCACGCTCAAAGAAGTCTGGTGGTAAACATTCATGGCCAAACATCTGGTGAGCGCATGTGGGTCTTCTTGGTTTGGGGGGAGCACGCTGAGCATCGGGGTTCTGCCGGTAGAATTCTGCCACAATGTGTGGTGCATGCTTGAGGTTCGCATCAGGTACACAGAGGTTATTCTCTCGCATGTAATGCTTCCATTTGACTAGGAACTGGAGCTTGCCATAGTAGAGACGTGAGTTTTCGATGCGCTTGACCTCATACTCTTCTTCCTCCTGCCTTGGTATCCTAACTGGAGGTGGGGGCAGGGCGACACAGTTGGGAATGGTATCTGGATTGAAGCGGCGCAAGAGCGAAATATGAAAGACAGGGTGAATCTTCATATGGGATGGCAGGCGGAGCTTGTATGCGTTTGTGGAGAGCTTCTGAATGATCTCGTATGGCCCCAACCACTTGTCATCTAGCTTGCAACTGGGGCACGTGGTGGTGATGTTTTTCGAACTGAGCCACACCTTGTTGCCGACCACAAGTTCTGTGCCCTCATCTCTGCCATGGTTGTAGTACACACCATATCCTCTTGTGCCTTCTGCATCGCCGACTGCACTTCCTGTAGGGTCTCCTTCATGCGATTTGTGAACGCATTTGCTGCTTCCACATTGCTTTCGTGCACAGGTTCAAAATCCATGTGTGGGTGTTTGCCGTGAGCATTGAAGAAAGGTGTTTGTTGGATGGACACATTCTGTCATGGTCCCACGAATATTTCTGTCTATTTTCCCTTCCTTTTCCATATTCCCCTTATTGCTCCCGAACTGATTCCGTGTTTGCTTCCGTGCTGCTGCCCTACACCCTGCGCATCCGCCCCTCGTCCGCTATTGCTCCCGAGCGCTTAATCCAACTTTTGCGAGTTGGATTAAGCGCCCATTTGGTTCCGCTTTGCTTCCGAAATTCCGATATCTCCCCATGCCTCTGCTCATCAATGTTTGATTATCGCGCATCAATGTTTGGCATCACGCAAGCCTGTAGTCGCTATCCCATTGAGACTCAGCTCCCCAGTCTTGTTCTCTTCGGATTACCGCTTCTAGGTTTGCCCATGTCCAGTCCCATTTACATACACAATAATAACTTCGGATTACCGCTTCTAGCGCGTCCCCTGATCCATCGCTCACATAAAGACTCCTGGTGGTTGTGTTAGCCGCTGCATCCGCAGTCGCTCTCCTCTTCTCCTCGAGTACGATCCAGTCGGATCTACTCTTATCGCCGCGCTCCTAGCGTCGCCCTGACAGTAGAACAAGACTCCCCAACAACCACCACTTTCCTGCGTCAATCGGATCTCTTCTCATCGCCATCGCAAGTTGTATCGTCTCAGTAGAGGCATACTTTATCTTCGCGTACAACGATGCCCGAACGACGCGGACTCCCAGGCACTTTTAGTGCACCTCACGACGACGCAGGCCCTGAGGGCATGCATACGCCTCCTCAGAGAACCTCTCGAGGAGCAGATCGCAGACCTCCAGGAGGAGGTGCGCTTCGAACGCGCTCTCGCAGCCAGGCTAGCCTTGGCAGCTGTTCAGAACGCACAGGCTGCACCAGCCGCTGCTCCAGGGGCTCCTATCGTCGCCCCGGTCTCTCGCACCAAGGTTTCCGTGCCCACAGAGTTCGACGGCACGCGCGACAAAGGTCGCAAGTTCAAGCAAGAGTGTTGGCTTTACTTCCAAGGCAACACGCGCGAGTTCCCCGACGATGCAGCCAAGCTGCGCTTCATGCTGTCCTACATGAAGAAGGGCACCGCGGCCACTTGGGCTAGCAACGTCACAGAGGCACTGATGGAAGGTCGCTCACCCTATGCGGACTTTCATGCCTTTGAGGCGGATTTTGATCGTCGCTTCACCAACCCGGACGAACGCGCACGCGCGCAAGCTGCGCTGGCGTCTGTGTCTCAAGGCTCCCGCTCCATTGAGGAGTACATCACGGAGTTTGAGTCGTACAGCGACAAGGCGGGCTTCGGCCCAGTCGATCTTGCCTTCCGCTTCAAGCAAGGCCTCAACACCGCAGCTCTCAACGCGGTGTACCGCAAGACCCCGGTCCCCACCACGCTGGAAGACCTGCAACAAGCCGCACGCGACCAAGAGATGCAGTGGCGCGAGATGCAGACGTTCACTCGTTCTTCGCGCGTTGCTGCGACCAAGCCGACCCCTACGCCGGCCAAAGCTGTGACGCTCCCCGCAGCCGTCACCATCCCGACCCCGCGCGCTGCGACTAGAGAACCCGACGTCCATCCTATGGACGTCGACGCGAACAGAGGACACGGTCGTGTCGATCGCGCAAACCGTTAAGTGCTTCGCGTGTGGCAATCTCGGCCACTACCGAGGTGACGCCTCCTGCCCCATGTCGGTCCGCTCCATCGAAGAGCGGATTGCTACGGCCGTCGCTGCGGCTCTTGCATTGGCACGTGGAGAAGTAGTTGCGGCCAGCACCACGGCCGCCCCCAGGTTTTTGAAGAGGCCCGCGAGTAAAGACACGGCTCGCGGTGCCAACCGGTTCAGTTCCCTTGAGATCGAAGAATGTATAGATCACGACAATATAGCTCTTGCAGCATCAATCTTCGAGGGAACCCATTTTCGTGTCTCTTCTTTCAGAAGCCTTAGCTGCTGACCCCGACTATCGCTATTACATCAGGTCAGCCAACATCGCGCGCGAGATCACGATCCCCTGCTGCTAGAAGGCTTGGACGATCGTGGATCCGTGGCGAGCCCCGCTCTTATCGACTGTGGAGCGACGGGCGAGTTCATCAATGAGTCATTCGTGCGCAAAAACAACCTGCGAACGAGGAAGCTCGAGCGTCTCATCCCAGTCTACAACGTGGATGGTACGCTCAACGAGGGAGGTTCGATCAAGGAAATAGTCGACCTCATGGTGCGCTTCGGCAATCACACCGAGCGCATTACTTTTGCTATCTGTTCTTTGGGGAAGACAGATGTCATTCTCGGGTTTTCGTGGCTGAAAAAGCACGATCCCGATATCAGTTGGAGACAGGGCACGGTAGAAATGACCCGTTGCCCCGCGGGCTGCAACTCGCATGCGGATTTGGATATACCGCGTGGGTTGGCCTCCGGTCAAATGATCTCTACGAAAAGTGGAAGCACCCCGCCAGGTGTGGAAGCAGTTTCGGTTAAGTCAACGACGATTCGTGAACAAGCCCCGGCGCTTAATCCAACTCCTGCGAGTTGGAATAAGCGCCCACAGCACAGCCTGGTCGGTCGCGCCACAACGCTCAACCCGCAGAGCGACAGCTCAAGCACCCCGCGAATCGTTGCTACGACTGAAGAAGAAGCGCGCGCGCTGCATGTGCGCGTTACTTCAACCGGACAGGAGGAGTTCGCGCTCCCAAGCGTGGACCACGATTTGGATGATGAGGACGTATGGGAGGAGGACTGGGACGAGGAGGACCGCGTTTTTGCAACCATCGTGCACCCCCAGGTCTGGGAGGAGCACGTGCGCGCGCATGCCACCAAGTCCCAGGAACTCGCGCAACGGGAACAACCTGACGTCGCTGTGAAGACCTTCGAGGAACTCGTACCATCTGAGTA